>PVJN01018880.1:0-38255 GCA_004026805.1 Lasiurus borealis
TCTCACCGGGGCTGTGTGTGTGCCAGGCATAACCAAAGTCCTCACCGGGGCTGTGTGTGCCCAGCCATAACCAAAGGCCTCACCGGGGCTGTGTGTGCCCAGCCATAACCAAAGGTCTCACCGGGCAGGGAGGGCACCAGGACTGCGACAGCTGAGAGAAGGGAGAGGGATTCCCTCCTGGCCCAGAGACAGCAGCAAAGAGAATGATCCTCTTTCATAGCCGTGACCCTTACTGCTTCTGTCATGTTCCTAACCCCTTCCTAGCACAGGTCAGTGGTTACGTGAGTGGTCGGAATCCTGCTCGCCATAGTTAAAGCTGTTTCATTGTGTGTGTGTGTGTGTGTGTGTGTGTGTGTGTGTGTTGCTCGCCATAATTAAAGCTGTTTGATATTGTGTTTGTGGGTGTGTGTGTGTCTTGCTCGCCATAATTAAAGCTATTTGGTGTGTGTGTGTGTGTGTGTGTGTGTGTGTGTGTGTCTTGCTTGTCATAATTAAAGCTATTTAATGTGTGTGTGTGTGTCTTGCTCGCCATAATTAAAGCTGTTTGATTGTGTGTGTATGTGTGTGTCTTGCCATAATTAAAGCTGTGTGTGTGTGTGTGTGTGTGTGTGTGTGTCTTGCTCGCCATAATTAAAGCTGTTTGATATTGTGATTGTGTGTGTGTGTGTGTGTGTGTGTGTGTGTTTGTCCTTACTCTGCTCGAGCAGTAGAGAAATCACTGACTTTGGAGCCGGATAGAGTTCTAATCTGGATCTATCAGTGATCAGTTTGCAGGCCCGGAAGCTCAGTGTGCTCGCTGTGAAATGGAGACGGTGTGTTCCCCTCCATAGCATGTATGAGTCTAAAACTAGATACCGACGTCGGGTGGGCGACCCCAGAGCAGGCTCTGAGACAAGACTCCGAGTGCGGGCCGTTCCTCTCGCCAGCGACCCCACGCAGTGCGCTGCGAGGGGGTGACGTAGCCTGCTGTGGGCGGGTCGCTGCTGGGGTCAGCTGGAACGCACTGTCACTGAGGTCTTCTGGGAATCCGGTTAGCCTTCGAGCAGGGGTTGGCCAACGGTGTCCCGCTGTCTCTCTTTGTCAATAAAGTTTTATTGGCATGCGGCCAAGTCCATTATTGATCATTGCCCATGGCCACTTCTGCACTGCGAAGGCCGCTTGGAGTGGTCAGGGCAGAGGCAGTCTGGCCACAAAGCCTGGCTGCAGTGAACGGCCGACCTGCAGGGAGCGGTTCTGCGTGTGCGACAGGCCAGCTCGGCGTGTCCCCTCCACCGGAGATCCTGGCCGCGCGGCCCTGTGCAGCCTGCAGGCCACGTTTCTCTGGGACCTGCCTGCAGTGTTTGGCGTTTGTCTCCACAGGACAAGGCCAGGCCCCGCACTGGAAAGCGGGTGCTGGCTGGCACCTGGCCGCATTCGCTGCCTGCTGGTTCGCTTACCCTCTGAGGCAGCCGC
Source organism: Lasiurus borealis (assembly GCA_004026805.1). Taxonomy (NCBI): domain Eukaryota; kingdom Metazoa; phylum Chordata; class Mammalia; order Chiroptera; family Vespertilionidae; genus Lasiurus; species Lasiurus borealis. The sequence continues at coordinate 1,453 of PVJN01018880.1, forward strand.
CGGCGCGTCAGGATGAGGCTGCGGCCTGTTTCCCAAGCTGGTGTGGAAGCCGCTTGGCCAGTTTGCCCAGCAGCGCCCGGTGCTCCTCTTTGTCGGACCACCTGGAGCCCTGATGTTGGCTTTCAAGCCCCGCCCCCTCTTCCCCCACTTCCCCTCCTCCCGAGGCCCTGCCCCTCCTTAGCTCACGTCCGCTCGCACTTGCCTTTACTGGACAGGGGGACATCTGCACCCTGTCCTCCCCGCAGGTGCGGAGGTCCAGGTGGCGGCCCAGCCTCTGGGTCCGGTCCAGAGCGCCTCCCTCTCCCACGTGCTCAGTGCTTGGAGGGTTTTCTTCTCTTTAACCACCTCAGTCCTCCTTTAGAATGCGATGTGTTTCCTTACGTTGAAAGATCGGGAGCAACAACACGAAGGACTCAGCAGCTTAGGACAGACCGGGGCTGTCAGGGAGACTGGCATCCCGCACAATGCGGGGCGGGGGGAGGGGGGCTGGCTGAGGGGCAGGCTCTCGGGGTGTCTGTCTGCAGCTTAGCTGGTCCCTGTCCACTCTGCTAATAAGTGCAGAAGGAGCATTTGCTCCGAATTTTTTTTTTCATTCTTCTTTTTCTTTTTTATTGTGTTACATGTATACATATCTCCCCATTGCCCCCCGCTCTCCCAGGCAGACCCCAACCCCCCAGTGTCTGTATCCATTGGTTGTGCTTCTACACATGCAGACAAGTCCTTTGGTTGATCTCTTATCTCCCCCACCTCTCCTTAACCTTCAGCAGATGAGTGGATCAGAAAACTAGGGTACATCTGCACAATGGTCCGAATCTGTGGGAGCGATTTTTCAGGTGGCTCTTAGGATAAAACACTCCCCTTCTGGCCGGGGGGCGTCTCCTGGGGACATTCATTAGGGGTGAAGGGGCTTGGAGTGCAAGAGGCAAAGAGCCCTCCTGGTGAATGTCACCCCCCGTCCCTCCCTCGGCTCCCCCAGCTTCTGGGGCAGTTTAACTAGGAGCACGCCCCGCCTTTCCCGCCCGAACACCGGATGGCCCCCCAAGTCCTGGGAAGAAGGCGGCCGAGGCTGCCATGTGGGCAGACGTTCTCCAGACGCCTCCCAGGTCAGGGGCCAGAGGGGCGACTGCTCATTCCTCAGCTTTTGGTCATTCCGGCGCTTCCTTTCGCGGCCTTGCCTTCGGGGGTGGACGAGACACTGGTCTGGAAAGCATCTCCCTTGAACGCTGAGCAGAGGGGGGCTGCAGGCGAGGGAAGCGGCTGCGTGGCCGGAATCCAGGAGGATAGAGCAGGAGAAGGGCGGGGTCCGGGGTTCGAGGAGAGCGGAACGGAGCCGCCGGCCGTGGTTCTGGAGCCGGGCCCGGCCCCTCTGCGCCCCTTCCCGTGGAGGTGAGGAAGTGGGGGCTGCCCCGGCCTCAGCGTTTGGCCGAGGAGCCCTCTGATGGTTTCAAGACGGTCTCCCCGCATGTGGTGCGCCTGGAGCGAGCGTTCTGTGTGTTTGTCTTCGGAGCAACCAGACTAAATAAAGTCCCCGCTGGGGCCGTAGCGTGCGAAGAAACACCGCCCAGGCATGTATGTACGGACAGAGAGGGAGAGACAGAGTCTGCACACGTGGCCCCCGTCTCGGAAACCTGATCTTGGTGGCTTTGGAAGCAGGAACGGGTGCGAGTGTCCTTAAGGGACTCGGGGGAGCTTAACGGTGAAATAAGGGGTCAGGGGGGGCGGGAGGAGGGAGGCCTGGAGTTCTGGAAGTCACATGACAAGGGGCTTCTCCTGCTGAGACTGGTTGCAAAGCCGGATTAAGGATGTGGAGACGGAGGGACTTGAGACGGGCAGCTGGGCCACGTTCAGAGCTGAGGCAGACGGCCGCCCGCCCCCCCTCTCCCCAGTCCCCCCGGCGTGCCCCCACCACCGGACCCACTCGCGCAGGCGGCGGGAGGTCAGCGGGGCCTGGGAACGGGAGGAGCGCGCCTGATGGAGAGCAGAGCCGGGCCGGCGGATGGGCGGGGGCCCCACCCACACAGGCCTGACCGCCGCTCCATCTGACCCCGCGAGGGCGGGCACCTGGGGCAGGCGGTTCTCACGCTGGCAGCATCCCGCAGCCCCGGGCTCGCGGCTCGCACATCACTCAGCGCTCGCCGGCCTCTGGAAACATCCTGTTCCTCCCGGACGCTGCAGCCGCCGCCACCACCCCTCCCACCCAGTCCTGCGTGTCACCCCCGGCCCCGCCGGCCGCCTCCTCCACGAAGCTCCTCCTGCTTTCCAAGCGCTGGGACTCGGGGTCGCCACCGATGCTCCGCCATCCGGGAGGGCTGGGTCTCACCACCGGTGTCCTCCTCCTAGCCCTGGGGTGGGCTGTCGGGGTCAGAGTTCAGTCTGGGCGGGTGGTAGGAAAGGAGTCGTGATGAGTCCGGTTAAACCGGGCGCCCGCTGCTGGGCTGGGGCGTCCTCGGTGTGACGCATTCCTTCAAGGCCCTCCTTCATTCTCCTCCCCACCCCCACCCCGCTGTAAAGGCTGTCTGTTTTGCGGGGGAAGGTGGGAGGTGTTTCTCATCTGATGCTTTCAGTCACCCTGAGTCTTTCCTGCAGAGGAAAGGTGGGTTAACAAGGTGGGTGACTCGGTACAGGTCACCCACTCAGAGAGGACAGACCACCCGCTCCGGTTAACAAGGTTGGGGACTCAGTAAGGTCACCCACTCAGGGACTCAGGACAGACCACCCGCTCAGGTTAACAAGGTTGGGGACTCGGGACAGAGCACCCGCTCAGGTTGACAAGGTTGGGGACTTGGGACAGCAGAGAAACGCCAGCGACGGGTGAGCAGCGAAGGACCAGAGCGTGGTGGGTAAATCTCAGGCAGCTCTGTGTGTGCCTGTGGATGCATCTCTGCCGCAGGCCCCGCTGAGCCTCAGACACAGTGACACTCAGGCCACTGGCTCCTTTTGGGCGGGACGCATCCCGCGGTGGTCTTAAGGTGAAGGGGATTGTGTTTTCAAACAAACTTTGCGACAGGGGTGCCTGGTAAGGACGGTGGCCGCGTCCTTTGTCATCCGTGAGCGGGTGCGTGTCCAGTGTCGTGGCCTCGTGCGTCAGCGGGAACCCTTGTGCATGTGCGTGGGGACTGAGCCTGCTTTCCTCTTCCTTTCCTTTCCTTTTCTTCTATTTTCTTTCCTTCCCTTTCCTTTCTTTTCTTACCTTTCCTTTTCTTTTCTCCTATTTTCTTTTCTTCCCTTTCCTTTTTTTTCTTTTCTTCCCTTTTCCCCAATATATTTTTACTGGTTTCAGAGAGGAAGGGATAGAAACATCAGTGATGAGAGAGAACCATTGATCCGCTGCCTCTGCACACCCCCTATTGGGGATGGAGCCCGAAACCCAGGCATGAGCCCTGACCAGGAATCAAACCGTGAGACCACCTGGTTCATAGGTCGACGTTCAACCACTGAGCCACACTGGCTGGGCCGAGCCTGCATTTCTAACAGCTGCTAGTCCATAGGCCAGACCTGAGCTATCAGCATGCCATCACTTGGAGAGCCAGCCTGCCGGATCCGAGGCCGGGGCCAGCCTCCCTGCTCTGGGCCGGGGCTTGGAGGATGGACAGAAGGTTTTTTCCCCCCTCCCTTCTCCACTGAATCTTGACCTGCCTCAAGGCAAAGAGAAGCCTTGTGAGGTACGTTTCTGTTCTAGCCTCTTGAAGGACATTTCTTGTCTTTGAAAGACAGGCCACAGCAGACGAGTGGATAAAAAAGCTGAGCTCGCTTATGGAATACTATGCAGCTATGAAAAAGAAGGGTCTCTTAGCCTTTGAGACAGCATGGAGAGGGACCTGGGGAGTATTATGCTAAAGTGAGATAAACCCGTCAGAGAGAGACGAGTGTCACATGATCTCACTCCCATGTAGACTCTAATGAACAAAATTAACAAAACAGAGACAGGGAGGCGTGGAACAGACTGACGGATCTCAGGGGTGGGGGGAGGTGGGAAGAGATTAACCCACAGACACAGACAATAGTGTGATGAAGGTGGGGGATGGGAGCCCGGTGGAGGGGGTTAATGGGGAACAAGGGGACATTTTTTCAGCAATCAATACTTTCAACAATAAAGATCAATTTTTTGGAAAAGGGAAAGGCCACGCTTTAAAATTAGGAATAAAAGCCCTATAGAGCCAGAGCCAGAGATGTTCTAGATGTGCTTTGCAGTCACTCTTTGATGTTTTTCTAAGGGGTCATTTCAGCTGATAATTAACCAAAAAGAGTTTATTAAGGAAATAATATGATGGCCTAACTGGTGTGGCTCAGTGGGTAGAGCGTTGGCCTGAGGACTGAAAGGTCCCAGGTTTGATTCTGGTCAGGGGCATGTACCTTGGTGGCGGGCACGTCCCCAGTAGGAGGTGTGCAGGAAGTCCAACATGCCCCAGACTCCGTGTCTTGCCTGTTCTCCCATGGACTGTGCCCGCAGCACTCACGCGTCGCCCAGCTGTAGCGCATAGTCCCATGTGCGAGGCGTGTGCTCTGTGCTGGTTCTTCCTTCAAGACCACGTCCACAGTGTGACTTCTGAACGTGAGCTTTTCTTCCTGCACCGCCGGGCATTCTAGACTGGTGCTGCTGTCGCTTAAGTCACTTGTTTTTCTGCTCCTTGGAGAGAGGCATTCTCTTTTCTTTCTTTTAATGTTATTTTATGGTTTAAAGTATTACATATAGTAGTACATATATCTCCTTTTTTCTCCCCATAGATTCCCCCAGCCGCCCCTATCCTTGACAGAGATGTATTCTTTTTCTTTCTTTTAATTTTATTTTACGGTTTAAAGTATTACATATAGTGTAGTACATATATCTCCTTTTTTCTCCCCATAGACTCCCCCAGCCTATCCCTGACAGAGATGTATTCTTGAACCTTTGAGCTTGGTTCCTATCTTGGCCTCAGACGACTGGTCTACCAGAAAGCTGTTTTGAAGTCACTTGTCAGATTCCATGTAACGAAAGTGATCTGGCACATTCTCCCATCAAAGCATTTTAGCCAAAATACCCATGTGTCTTAAATAATCCACCGTGTTCTATGTGGAGTTGGTTCTTTTTTATTTTTTTTAAGCTTCACTGTGCCTTTATACGTATTTATAATCAAATAGCATCCACAGGAACCCAACCATCTCCCCTGCGGGGGTCACACACAAACTACGGGAGATGGGTGTCCTTTGGGGTCCAGGCGGGAGACAGCTGGCACCCCCACAGGGGATGGGGGCTCGCGTGAAGAGTGGCACCCCTTCCACGTTTGTGGTGGGGTTGAGCCCACAAGCTGGGACGGGGCCCCGAGAAAGGGACGGTGAAAACCGCTTCTTGTCCGAAGGTGCAGGGAGCGGGCAGTTACCAAACACCGAGGGCGAGAGGGGGAGCCGGTGCACAGCCCGCCAGCTTCACCGAGGAGGTAGCCGCTGCCCGGTGTGGCCTGGCGGGGAGAGGAGGATGGTGCCCTCACCCGCCTCTCACCCTCTGTCTCTGGTCAGCGTCTCCCATGGGTCGGACCCAGCCAGAAGCCAGAGGAGAAGGCAGCCCGCTGGGTGCCGTGCAGGAGAGGCCTGCCTCCTGGGCTGCAGACTCGGGGGACAGGGCCGGAGGGCAACAGAGCAAGCACAGCACGGGCGGGGTCCCCCAAGAGCACGTTAAAGAGCATGTTTCTTTCTTTATATATATATTACATATACATATTTTTTTAATTGATTTTTTTTACAGAGAGGAAGGGAGAGAGAGAATCATTGATGAGAAGCACTGATCAGCTGCCTCCTGCACACCTTCTACTGGGGATGTGCCCACAACCCAGGTCCATGCCCTTGACCAGAATCAAACCCGGGACCTTTCAGTCCGCAGGCTGACGCTCTATCCACGGAGCCACACCGGTTAGGGCCATAGCATGTTTCTTGACGGTGCTCCCATGTCCCGGAAATGCATCCTCAGGAAGAAGGCACAGAGGGGAGCTCCTTGTCTGTCTGGGGAGATGAGTCACAAACTTCTGGCTAAACTGACCGACCGGCTCTTCCTTCCCAGGGGTGCCCTCCTCTCGTGCTGCTCCTGGGTTTTAGAACGCAGAGCCGCCGCTTTTGGGAACATAGCCAACACCCGGGGGTTAGAGTCTTACTGGAAAAGCACCTGGAAGTAATGGTCCCGTTAATGGAATCCCGGCAGTGGAGATGGTGTGTGAGCGGAACGCAGGGTGTTAGGGCAAACAGGGCAAAGGACCAGCCCGCGCATCTGCCCTGGGAGCGGCAGGTTCTAGATGCAGCTGCTGGCGTTTTGTTTATCTGTGGGAGCAGTGACTGCTGGCGTGTTAGGGGAAATATGTGAGAAATGTATGCATTTGGAAGAGGCTGTCATCATCATACTTTCTCAGCAGGATACAATATTCTGCGGATTAGCTGGAAAGTGCCCAGAATAGAGGGAAAAGCCACCTCCTGATCCAAACCCTACCAAGAGGAGAAAGATGAAACAAAATCTTTCTCTCTCCCCTTATCCCTCTCTCTCATACACACACACACACACACACACACACACACACACACACACACAATTTCTTGATCCCTCCATGAAACGCACTACAGCCATCAAACACAGGTTAGTTTCTGTTGGTAAGAAAGTCTTTATCGTAGGCTTGGGTAGTGAGTCCAACCTGCCAACACATCCCTTCTCCCACCTCGTCATCCTCACTGACCTTCCAGACAAGGATCCTGAACCCGCAGCTCCCAGCTCAGCCCCAGAAACCACGTCAGACTGCATTTCTCCACGGACAGAGGTGATGCACAGAAATGTGTCATTGCCACGTGTCTACAGTTTCGCCCCCTGTACACCCAGTCTGCAATCCAGAGGTCACCTGGGAGGTCTGAGCGGGGAAAACATAAATAGTACATGGGGGGAGGGAGTGGATAAACAGAAGGGTCACTTGGAGAGGTCCTGGGTGCTGGCAGGAGACATAGGAGGGTATCGGGGTCTCCAGCCACGTCTTCGCTGGGATGAAGATAAAACGGCCGTGCTCCATTGGTGAAAATAAGCAGGCTATAGAATTATGACGTGTGGTTTCCTTTGCCTGTGTGATGCTTCAATCAAAAGTTATACAGAACAGGGCGAAAGTAGGTTTATAGCGGTTTGTATGGCAAATAATATCTATGCTAATAAAAGGGTAATATGCTAATTAGACCAGACATCTTCCAGGCGTCCTTCCATACGAAGCTAAGGCAGAGGTGGATAGAAGCAATCAGGACGGCAGGGGGGAGCAGTTAGGTGGCCATCAGTTCGGCAGGCAGAGAGTACTTAGGGGTGATCAGGCAGGCAGGTGAGCGATTAGGAGCCAGCAGTCCCAGATTGCAAGAGAGATGTCCCGAGAGGTCCTGGATTGGAGAGGGTGCAGGCCGGGCTGAGGGACATGTGTGAATTTCATGCACGCGGCCTCTAGTAATAAATACTAATGCAAGAATAAACTGTGTTTCAGGTACTCACAACTGTAGACTTATTTTGGCCCCCACCCTGTATGTCTACATCGTGTGTGTGTGCGCGTGCGTGCGTGTGCGTGCGTGTGTGTGTGTGTGTGTGTGTACACGCTAATCATTGCTCCCGGCACTCTTACGTTATAAGATAGGATGTGGCTGCCCTGTTGTCCCGATAGTTTGGGTTTCTCCCCTGGCCATAGGAGGCGGCAGAGTGAACAGCTCAGAAACCAGCACCGACAGGAAGAGAAGATGATGGATATTAAGGCTTAATCTGGGGCAGGGAGATGAATAGCTTTGAAGACAGGTCAGTAATGGAGACTCTTGCTGGCGAGGTCACGTCCTCGACAGCCATGGAAGTAGGCAGTGTGTACTGTTAGGAAGGACGGGGGCATCTTAGAAACCTTTCACCGAGGCCAGTTAAACAATGCACTGCTTAAAGGCGAACTTCTTGTAAAATGTGTGAGGCCAGCGGTGATGAAAAACAGAGGTGTCCTCGCGCTGCCCGGTATTTAATCAGGGATTCCATTTAAGTAAGTCACTACATTTCCAAGTATTTCCATATGACCCAAGTTTAACAGCTGTGTGAAATCCTCGACAAAGCCGAGTTTGACCGTAAAGAGACATTACACACTGATGGCTGCACGGACGTGGAAATGGCCGGTGTGATCAGACCCAGCAGGATAAAACAATGGTGTGTGGGAGCGGCGGGAGGCATCAGAAACCCTCTGATTCCGTCCCCACGCTCTCCAGGGCAGGGAGCGCAGTAGGCTCAGAGCGGTTAACTGACTTCCCTTGCTGACTTAGGGTGGCTCGGCAGCCAGAACGGAAAGATCTCCGTTCGTTTCTCTGTCCGTCTTCCCGCAGCCTCCATCTCCGGAGCAGAGGTGTAGGGTCAGGCTGACCCGGGTGGGAATTGGTCTACCTCTTGGCTTTGCTGGTTGGGTGTGACCCTGGGTCCCAGTGACAGTTCTGTTCTGTGAGGAACATACTGCCTGGGCCTTAATTCGGGGGTGCAGACACCACAGTGCTGTCTGGCAAGTGTCCCCAGAAGGCAACTTCCTAGAACAGAAAACTGAGGCAGGTGGATAACGGGAAGGTTCATTGGCGTCTTCCCTGGATGAAGGAGACTGAAAGAGGGAAGGCCTTCCTGGCAGAGACCTTCCCCGGAGTTTTGGCCTCCTCAGCCTCTGGGCCCAAATGCTCCGTGGAATTGGGTTTTCCTTCTGCCGCCAGGAATGGCCTTTATTCTTGGGACCTGCAGGGATGGTTGTGGATGTTATCTCTTCTTTGAATGGCAAGTCTCCACACGCAAGGCATGGTTTGTTCTCCCAAATGTTACTGAATTCTGGGCTTTATTTTATGCTGCTTGCGCCTGCGTGTAGACACCTGCCATCTATGGAGACAGTATAGGACTCACCTCCAAAGGCTGTTATGTGAATGAAAGAGGTGATGTAAGGGCACACATTACAGAAGTTGTGTACAACGATTGTTATTCAGCTGCAACACAGCAATGGACCTGACATGGATCTTGTCTTGACCACTGTTGGGTTGGATACCTTTCTCTTTATAGATTATGTTTCCTAAAAATATTATCTTTGTCTTTATAGAGTATGTTTCCTAAAAGTAAAGAAAGCACTAGGCAACTGAAAATGTTGATAAAATACTTGTTATTTAGGAACTGGATCTAGTCGCAAGTCTTCGAGCACTGCTTGGTGAAGAGACAAATACATGGTTGAATCTTACTTTTTTCCAAGCCTGGTCTTCGGATTGGAAGACCTAAGTCTGGCTCCTGCTCACATTGCTTAATAAAAAGTGTCCATGAGCAAATTCTCAGACCCCGGGGAGCCTCCGTCTCCTCCTCCTTAAAATGAGGTTGATAATACTATCCACTCACTGGTTATGGAGCTCAAGTGGGAGGAAGTAAGTGTACGTGCAGAGGCCAAAAAAAAAAAAAAGGTTGTCTGGGATGAACTCTAAAGCATGAAAATCTGAAGGAGATTGTTTACCTCTTTTCCAGCTTTCATCTCGCTGCTACAAAAGGACACGTGGAATGTCTCAGGGTCATGATTACGCACGGCGTGGATGTGACAGCCCAAGATACGGCCGGTATGTGGTCTTTATCTCTTAAGTCAACAGGCCAGCCCACGAGTAGACGCCTCAGAGGAGGCTCCCTGTGGAGAAGTGACGGGGTTCTTTTCCCAGCCTTACAAAGCGTTCAGCTTTCTGGAGAAAGGGCCTGCGGGTAGATGATGAAGAAGGAGTCCAAGGACGAAAGATCGTTTTGAAAGGCATTGAGGGTGGTCAGAGGATCTTCTGCTGAAGGAGGTAAAGACTCTTACCTTGGCCAAGGACCCAGGCTTTTTTATTCAACACCATTTGTGCTGAGGCAAGGTGGAGATAATACACTTCAAAGGGCAGGGTACCAAAGAATAGTGTCAGTTTGGGGAATGGCCTACAGCTTTTCAGGTGTTGGGCCAACAGGAGGCAATAAAATACCCTGAGCTGTCTGGCAGTTAACAATACTATTCAGGTTGGGGGGAAGTGCCGTTTTAGCCGTTCCAACAGGCAAACTACATCTGTGACTCAGCCATTTGTTGGGTCCACCAATTCCCATCCACCTTTTGCTGGAACTCTTGTGATGATTACACGCTGGGATTGGTTTCCGGCAGAGAAGAATCACGCAGTCCACCTCCGGTGACTGGGCTCTGAGGTGATTGCCTCGTTTGTGCTGTTGCAGGCGTCTTCATCTTAGACGTGGCTAGTCCACGGCACACTGCGTGCTTCTCACCCCCCATTTAAAAAGCGTTATCTTCATTTCGAGGAGTCATGGTACGAGGGATGATAAAGGGGATGCGTTGTTTGGAAGCTCCTCTTGCCCACTGAGATGTGCTCCATGGGCAGAGGCTGTGGTCCTCCTCTGGACCAGCTGCCCAGACCTCCCCTCCTCCCCAGCCCCTCTCCCCCCACCCCCCCCACCCCTGTTGCTATGTTTCAGTGCATCCACATCAGCTGGGAACTTGGAAGGAAGGTAGAGAGCGAGGGAGGAGAGCAGGAAGGGCGGGAAAGGAAGGAAGAAACCGTACGCACGCCCTCTGAGATCCAGATTCCGTGGTCTGGAGGTTGCCAGACAACTGGTGTGATTTTTCAAGTTCCCCAGGCGATTGTCGTGTGGGGCCAGGGCGGACAGATGCTGGCCCACGCAGAGGGAGGGACACGGTGGTGGGGGCCTATCTTGTATGAACGCTGTTCCACCGGAAAGAGCCATGGCGGGGTCTCCGGTCTGGGTTCTGCCCGGCTGGCCACACCCGAGGATCAGAGACGCTCCTGGTGGCTCCATTTCTCTGTTGTATTTGAACGTCTTCGCCTCGTTCCAAGGCAGTGGCTCTCAACCTTTCTAATGCCGCGACCGTTTAATACAGTTCCTCGTGTTGTGGTGAATCGTCATGTGAATATCTGTGTTTTTTCTGATGGTCTTAGGCGACCCTGGTAGTGGTTCTCAACCTGTGGGTCACTGCTGTAAAGCCTGAGACCATCAGAAAACAGGTCTCGACCCACAGGTTGAGAACCGCTGTAATCTAAGGCTTTCGTTCTGTTCTTTTTTTTTTTTTTAATATATTTTATTGATTTTTTACAGAGAGGAAGGGAGAGAGATAGAAAGTCAGAAACATCGATGAGAGAGAGACATCGATCAGCCGCCTCCTGCACGCCCCACAGTGGAGATGTGCCCGCAACCAGGATACATGCCCCCGACCGGAATTGAACCTGGGACCTTTCAGTCCGCAGGCCGACGCTCTATCCATTGAGCCAAACCAGTCTTGGCTCGTTCTGTTCTTACTGGAACCTGGAATCAGTCTGACTCTGTGGTCCTCTTTGTTGATCCATGATGGAGCTCTCCTCCCCCACAACCCCAGCCTCCTCAGAACCGTTATGAGGGAGGAAGGAACCAGCAGCCGGGCAGTAGAAGAATGGTCACTCAAAACCTGGTCTGAAAGCGTGTGTTTCAGAAGTGTCTCCGAGAGCCCGCGGCGCTCTCTAAACCGATAGGAAGCGCCCGGTGATGAGGGACCTCTGTTCTTTCAGAGTAAGCTTGCTTAGGACCGGCCACGAGCCTCTTGAAGTCAAGTCAGGCCGTGAGGAGCCCCTGGGAGAACCACTTTCAGGCGAAAACCGGGAGTGGCTGGCGTAGCAGCATAGTTTCCCCGAGCGGTGGCACCGAACGCTCCCCGAGTGTTTGGAGAATTGGCCATCCCCTGGAAGAGGGAATGGTTTCCCTAAGGGACTGCCGGAGGGAAGGCTAATTGATGGCTCTGAGTCCTCTTTCATCCTCAGCCCCGTTGTTCTGGTTTTCAAGTTCATGGTCAAGTTCATGGTGATCCCGGGTGGCGATTTACAGACAGAGCTGGAGTGCCCTGGTGGCAGGGGTGGGGGCAGGGGGTCGTGGGGAGAGGGACGGGGAAGGCGGGGCATCCTCTGGCATACACAGGGCTTCCTCCCAGGAAACCATGACCTGAAAGAATGAGCTTTAAAAGGGCGTACATTCGGGGCTGGAATACATTTTGGTTTCCCTGCCTTTGGTGCCAAGAAATAGCTTTTATTTTATTTTTTTTTTAAATATATTTTATTGATTTTCTGCAGAGAGGAAAGGGAGAGGGATAAAGCGTTAGAAACATCAATGAGAGACATTGATCAGCCGCCTCCTGCACGCCCCCAATTGGGGATGTGCCCGCCACCAAGATACATGCCCCCGACCAGAATCGAACCCGGGACCTTTCAGTCCGCAGACCGACGCTCTATCCACTGAGCCACACCAGTTTCGGCCAAGAAATGGCTTTCAGACGGGAGTCCAGTCACTCGCCTCAGAGCCAAGCATCCTCCCCGCCCCGTCTTTCTTGAGGGGAGAATCAGGGGCTCTGCCGGGGGCTCCTTGTAAAATCCCGGGAGAGACAGAAAGCCGTAAAGAGGGTGAGCAGGGCTTCGGCTGCCGAGAAGAAACACCGCGGACTGCTTTGCTCTCTCTCCCTCAGACTTTTCCTGGCACAGTTCTGCCTCGCTGAGGTCACTTTTGATAACAATCTCTACATCCTGCCCTCCGCCCCCCTTTAAAAATATTTCACCAGTAGTATTTCCTCTAAAAAAAAGCTCTTAAGAAGCAGAGGCATTCTGTGGGTTTGTGGGTTTGGGTTTATTCGTTTGGATAGAGTTTGTGTTTACCACCAGGACCCTCACTCCGTTTTTAAGAGCCCGGGAAGCAGTGGGCAGTGCGGCCTGCACCCCCCTGTCCACCACGGTGCCACTGCCCTCCAAGGAGCCACACTGGAGGGGCAGACCTGTCCTGGCTGCTTCTCTGGGCCAGTCCCTGGGATCTACCAGTCCCTGTCTTTCTTTCTTTTCTTTAAAATATATTTTATAGATTTTTTTTTTTTAACAGAGAGGAAAGGAGAGGGAGAGAGAGCTAGAAACATCAATGAGAGAGAAACATCAGCCAAAACCGGTGTGGCTCAGTGGATAGAGCGTTTGCCTTCGGACTGAAGGGTCCCGGGTTCGATTCCGGTCAAGGGCATGTACCTTGGTTGCGGGCACATCCCGGGTAGGAGGTGTGCAGGAGGCGGCTAATCAATGTGTCTCTCTCATCGATGTTTCTAACTCTCTGTCCCTCTCCCTTCCTCTCTAAAAAAAAAATCAATAAAAATACATTTTAAAAAGAAAGAAAGGGAAACATCAGTTACCTGCCTTCTGTGCACCCCTAACTGGGGATGTGCCCGCAACCAAGATACATCCCCTTGACCAGAATCGAACCTGGGGCCCTTGAGTCTGCAGGCCCACGCTCTATCCACTGAGCCACACCGGTTAGGGCTGCCCGTCCATGTCCTGCATTCCCATGGAAACGGGTGGCATTCGTGGCACTGTGTGGCCCCGGGAGGCTGGCCAGGTGTTCCAGGCGAGTAGGAGCCTTCTCCGAGCTGCCGGCCCTTCCCTCTCACCCAGCCTTTCAGCAGCGAGGTCAGCACGGGGCCCGGGGCTCATTGTTCCACGTCCGTCTGAAGGCGGCCCTGACCCGACACGATTTCTGGAGAGCACGCCCCAGACCCGGAGAACAAAAGGAGGAAGAAGCGGGGGGCAGAGGATGTGCGTGGACAGGGCGGCTGCTGAGTGATCCGGGGCACGCTGCCTTTCTCCCGTCACAGCAACGCCATCCGTGTGACGCTGCTGGCCAGCCCGGTCCTTCCTGTGGCTGCAGCGCCTGCCCCGTCTCTGCCTCGCAAGAAGGCCTCGCAGGGCCATGGGGAGGACCAGGGCGTGAGTCCCTCTGCCTCCCGTGCGCATCCTTCATCCGAAACGTGTTTGCACGGTCAAGGTCTGCGGGAAAGAGCTCAGCTCGCACGGGAGTGGTCTTTGCCGTCAACCTGCCTCGGTCTTGCAATGTTATTCCTGAGAGACGGCCATCTTTCTTTTTTTTCTTTTTAATATGTTTTATTGATTTTTTTTAATTTTTTTTTTTACAGAGAGGAAGGGAGAGGGATAGAGAGTTAGAAACATCGATGAGAGAGAGACGTCGATCAGCTGCCTCCTGCACACTCCCCACTGGGGATGTGCCCACAGCCTGGGCGGGGACCGCGGACAGTGAGAGCAGGCCTCCTACTCCCCAGCGTCATTCCCTCATTTCCTAATCTTCCTCATCCTCACCAGCCCCTCAAAACCCCCCATAAAACAGCCCCCCTCCCCTCCAAATACCCTTAAAACCTCCCTGTCCAGCCCCAGCCAGTTTGGCTCAGTGGATAGAGCGTCGGCCTGATGAGATTCCGGTCAAGGAAATGCACCTCGGTTGCAGGTTCCCCGGCTCTGGTCAGGGGGTGCATGCAGGAGCCAACTAACCGATGTCTTGCTCTCTCACATCGGTGTTTCTCTCTGTCTCTCCCTCTCCCTTCCATTCTCTCTAAAAAATCAATGGGAAAATATCCTCTGTTGAGGATTAGCAAACAAACAAGCAAAATCTCAGTCAGGCTCAGATCAGAAAACAAGAACCTGGCCAAAACCAGTATGGCTCAGTGGATAGAGCGTCGGCCTGTGGACTGAAAGGTCCTGAGTTCGATTATGGTCAAGGTCATGTACCTTGGTTTTGGGTACATCCCCAGTAGGAGGCGTGCAGAAGGCAGCTGATCCATGTCTCTCTCTCATTGATGTTTCTAACTCTCTGTGCCTCTCCCTTCCTCTCTGTAAAAAAAAAATCAATAAAATGTAAAAAGAAAAAACAGGAACCTGACCTTGTGACCTGACACAGCCTCTCTCGCAGCTCACTGACCCTGCGCCCTCCGTTTTTTAGTTAGGGGCTTTCTGCCCAGCGTTGTGGAGGGAAGACTGACTCAGAAGGGAGAAACGGTATTTGGAGATGGGACCATTGTGTGAAAGGAACTGTTCCTCTAAACCAGTGGTTCTCAGCCGCGGTGGCTGCCCCTGTACCTCCCCTCTCCCTTTCCCCCTCCCCCACCCCCCGCCAGAGATTTAGCAATGTCTGGAGCTATTTTTGATTTTTACAGAGAGGAAGGGAGAGGGATAGAGAGTCAGAAACATCGATGAGAGAGAGACACCGATCAGCCGCCTCCTGCACACCTCCTACTGGGGATGTGCCCGCCACCAAGGGACATGCCCTTGACGGGAATCGAACCTGGGACCTTTCAGTCCACAGGCCGATGCTCCATCCCCTGAGCCACACCGGTTAGGGCTGGAGATATTTCTGATTAACCTAAGTGGGCACCCAGCAGGTAGAGGAGAGATGTTGCCTACAGTGCCAGGACCACACCCACAGCGTCAAGTGCCAGCGTGCTGAGGCCCGGGGTCACGTGGGGGGTCGCTGGGTCAGGCTGTAGAGCTGCCCAGGTGTGCTGGGTTGGCCGGCGGCCGCGGCACCTTTGGCTCCCCTCGCAGGTGTCTGTGGTGCGCACCCCGATGATTCGAAGTAACACGCATGTGTGGAGACCCCACTTCGTGCAGGCCGTGCCGTGGGCATGGGGATACGGCGGGGAGTGAGCCAGCGCTGTGCCACCGAGCTCACGTTCTAGACCAGCGGTTCTCCACCTTCCTAAGGCCGTGACCCTTGCATACAGTTCCTCATGGGGTGGTGACCCCCAACCATGACATGTTGCTCCTGTGATGCATCGTGATGTAAATATCTACATTTTCCGATGGTCTTAGGCGATCCCTGTGAAAGGGTCGTTTGACCCCCAAAGGGGTCGTGACCCACAGGTTGAGAACCGCTGTTCCAGAGGGAGAGGAGGACAGTCAGCTGCCTGACTGCGGCTGGGGAGGGGGGTGCAGGGGGAAGAAGCCGGAAGCTGTTTGCACCAAGAAGAAGGACGCAGGGCGCAGAGGGCAGGAATCACCGGGCTGGGAGGAACCCGGGTTCAGGTGGGAGGTCAGGAGGGTTCTCATCAGGAGGCGGTGGTTCCGGGGCATCGGAGGAGGCGAGAGAGCAAGGGGGTGGCCGTCCCAGAGGCAGCGAGCCCGGCAGCAGAGAGCAGCCCCTAAATGCCGGGGGGTGGGGGTGAGGGCTGCTGGGTTGGCAGGTCCCCAATAGGAAGCCCACAGAGAGACCCATGGGGCCGTGGCCGGAAGTGGTTGTGGGGTTAGGGTTTCCCTTCCAGTGTCACAGGGGGCTGTGCTCCTGAAGGGGCTGGAGAGAGGCCTGCTGTCTGGTGCGTGTTCTATCAGCTTTTCCTCCTCCTGCACCGGACCCTGACTCCGGGGAACTGCGTCACTTCCCTTCGGGCCTGGAGGAGAGGCGGAGGGAGCGGGGGAGAGGTCAGGGGTGGGGGTGCACTCTGCTGGCTGCCGGCGGCCTTTATGGGGTCCCCTCGCCTGTGGCGTCCCCAGCTGGCGTGGCTGTGGACCCGGGGCTGCTGGCATGTGGCTGATCGCCTAAGAGCACAGCACTGGGGGCCTGAGTGTCACCCACGGGGGGCAGGCTGCTCGGTGTGCTCCCACCGCTGCCCCCCTGAACTGGAGAGAGAAGCAGTGGAGGCTGACTCCGAAGGACAGCTCCCCATCTTTTTTGGGGAGCAGTGTGTTTCCTCATGGTCGTCTTTATGACAGAGATCAGAGGGTGAAATGTGTGGCCTTTTCTCTCCCCCCCCCCATTTACTTCCCCCCTTCAATCTCTGTCTAGGACACAGCGCCCTGCACCTCGCCGCCAAGAACAGCCACCACGAGTGCGTCCGGAAGCTCCTTCAGGTAAGACGGCGGCAGCGTCCGGGACACACCCGTCACCTCCAGAGTGCACTGCACCTTCTCTGGGAGAGAATAAGTCCTCTTTCTCCTCCCTCTCTCCTTTTTCTTCCTCTCTCCCTCCCCTCCCTCTCCCTTTCCCCCCTCTCCCTCTCTCTCTCCCTCTGTCTTTCTCCTTCAAACTCCGCCCCAGACTCGGGCTCTCCTCAGAAGGTTCGCTCTGAAAGGACCAGGAGGAGGCGATGGTTTCCATGGCAATGGCCCTGGTGGGGGTTTGGGAGTGTCTTCCTGAAATCCAGCCTTTCCTTCCCTTCCATCAGCTCCTCCTGGTCTTTTCCGAAGGCCAGTGCCCTGCACCTAGTCGGTTAGAAGCTTTCTCCCCGCTGGTGGGTCCTCGGCACAGTCCTCCCCTCTCCCGGTCCCCCCTCTTTCCAGCTGCCAGTCCCAGGCAGTTCTCGCCAAGCAAAACCCCAATTCCTGCCCCGTGCGGTGAGTTCTCGGGTTTTAAGTGCTTCATTTCCCCTTCACATAACTTTAAGCTGACGGCCCGGTTCCCGCACCTCGCCGGGAAGCGCACAGTGGTTGCTTCAGGTGACAACCTCAAGGTGAACGTTGAATGCAATCCCACAGTTCCCCTTCCCGAAACAGCCGGCTGTGTGTGGCCTGTCAAAAAGCCAGCTGGTGCTTTCAGGAACAGCACAGCGAGCGGTAAACCAGGTGCCCCTCCGACTCTGTCCGCGTACTGTCTGTCCGGCTGGCTGGCGCTGGGGACTGCATCTTGCTTCCTTTTTATTTTTTTTTTATTTTTTTAAGGGAGAGGGATAGAGAGTTAGAAACATCGATGAGAGACAGACATCGATCAGCCACCTCCTGCACGCCCCCCACTGGGGATGTACCCGCAACCAAGGTACATGCCCCCGACCGGAATCGAACCCGGGACCTTCCAGTCCACAAGCCGACGCTCCATCCACTGAGCCACACCGGTTTCGGCCGAATCTTGCTTTCACAGGCCGGCCTTTCTGGGGCAGAAACCGGGTCCCAGCCCGTAGCCTGCCGGCCCTGCGGATCACGCCGTTCTTGTCTGGCCTGACCCGGTGCCACCGCCACCGCCGCCGGCGCCAGGAATGCTTCACCCTCACGGGCTGACGCGAATCCAAGGAAAGCCGATGGGTATCGGGGTAGCTGGTTGCGTTTAGGAGGAGGCTTCTCCCGGGAAAACGGGGAGAGGGGAACTGGTCCGGCCGCCTTCCCCGGAGAAGGGGGAGCATCCACCTGCCCCAGGAGGGGCCCTGCCCCCGAACCCTCGGTCTTATCTCGGCTTTGAAATCCTCCGCTCCCACATCTGGCTCTGGTTGTACGGAGAGTGAACCTGATGGGCCAGATACTGGAGCCTCTGAGGTCCTCGGCCATCTGGCTATCTATCTGGCTCTCTGGTTATGCAAATGGACCGGTTTTCGGCGGAACCTTTGAAGCCTTAGAACAGTTCCTGGTGCTATTCTAAAATTAGGCCACCGCCCGGTACGCCGTAACCTGACCTTCCTGCTTCCCACCCCGAAGGGCAGGCAGGCATCTCCCCTAACAGGGCCTGCTCTGGCCTCCCCGACCTTACAGTGCGTGCGAACCCTGTTTGGAGACAGCAGTCAGACCCCGAGGCTTGGCTGTCCTCCTCCCGGGTGCTTCCCTCGGGGCCTGTGCCTCTCCGGTCATCTTCACCTCCCCTCCGGGCCGCCCATACCCTCTGTGATGTGGCCCTGGCTCTCCCCTGCTGCTCCTGACCCCTGCGCCCTCTGCCACTCCTCTCGGTGGGCTCTCCAGACCGTGGCTCTTGCCCTCTGTGTGCTGAAGACACCTGCCCTCTGCAGGGGCCGCATCCCCCAGGCAGGGAGTACACACAGGGCCGGTGA
Source organism: Lasiurus borealis (assembly GCA_004026805.1). NCBI lineage: Eukaryota > Metazoa > Chordata > Mammalia > Chiroptera > Vespertilionidae > Lasiurus > Lasiurus borealis. The sequence continues at coordinate 20,040 of PVJN01018880.1, forward strand.
AAGCCTTCGCATTCCAAAGGAGCGCTCTGCCTCCCTGACAGCGCTCTTCCCCCACTCTCTCTTCTAACAAGTGCTCCCCGAGCACCAGGCCCCAAGCATTGCATCTATTAAGGACTCACAGACAGAGCGGTCCCTCTCCTGGTGGAAGTTACAGTCCGGTAAACAAGCACACCAATACACGTTACAAATTGCACAGCACTGAAAAGAAACCATCGGGTACTTGAGAAGGGTGGAGGGGTGGTGGTCAGGGAAGGCTTCCTGGAGGAGGTGGCAAGCTGACAGCCAAGGGGAAGGCATTCCAAGCAGACAGAACAGCAAGTGCTCATGGCTTGAGGAGAGAAAGGCACTTGTCGGAGAGGAAAGAACGTCCCTGAGTGGGCCTGAGGCAGAGAGATAAAGGTACAGTAGGCTGTGATTGCTCGGTACAGAGAGAGTGCTGTTCACAGGCTCACAGAGTCGTTCTGATTGCACAGAGTTGGTGAGCGGGGGAAACTCAGAATCGAGACCTGCGGGGAGGGGGAGGCGAGAGGAGCTGGTTCACGCGAGGCTGTCGTGGAGAAGCGGGGACAGAGGACGTGGGGTCGGCTTTTGGAGGAGAACTGACAGGCCCTGGTGGCGGGAGGAGGACGTGGAGGAGACATTGGAGACGACGCCGAGATTCCTGGCTCCTTGGCTAGATTCACGTGACGCTGTTGACAGATGAGGAAGTGGCAGGATGGGGCACGAGAGACGGGGGAGGAACCAGAAGACTGGGCTCGGCCCGGCTCCGGTGCCTGTGAGACCTCAGGACCCAAAGGGGAACGAGGCGGGGACTTAGCCAGCCTCTCGCTCAGAGGTGCCCTCTCTCGGGCGCACAGGCTCCGGCTCAGCCTGTCTGGGTTCCGGTCCTGGCTCTGCCGCCCCCTGTGACCCCAACAGATCTGCACCTCCGTTTCCTCCTCGGAAAAGGGGGCTGAATGCTGATATCCAACAGGGGTTGTTACAGCGATGCCTCGAGCAATACCTGGCACACAACAGCTAATACTTAGGCACTGTTTTTGTTGTCGTGGTTCAGTTCTGCACTTAGGAGTCATCGGATCCTGGATGGGGATGAGATTGTGGAGGGAGAGAGCTGAGGGAGCGCGCTCTGAGGGAGGAGGAGTGGCCAGAGCAGGGGGAGGGACGCCAGGATTGGATGGGCCAGGCAGGGCCAGGCAGAGACGGGAGTGGATTGCAGGTGAGAGGCTGGTCAGAGGACAGAAGTGTCCACTGTCACGGGAAGCGCGAGGGTGGCTGGTGGCTTGGCCTAGGACCTTCCTGGGGAGCCTCGGGGGAAAACTCGGGGCTGCGGGTCCAGCGGTGAGTGGCAGGTGAGGCGGCGTGGGTGGTGGGTGGGCTGGGCTTCAGAAGAAATAGGTTTTGTTCAGGGGGCAGAGCTTTAGGGCAGGAAGTGGGTGGGGGGATGATAGCATCAAGATGAGAAATTCTCCCGAAACCGGTGTGGCTCAGTGGATAGAGCATCGGCCTGCGGACTGAAAGGTCTCAGGTTCGATTCCGGTCAAGGGCATGTACCTTGCTTGCAGGCACGTCCCCAATGGGATGTGTGCAAGAGGCAGCTGATTGATGTCTCTCTCTCATCAATGTTTCTAACTCTCTATCCTTCTCCCTTCCTCTCTGTAAAAAAAAAAAAAAAATCAACAAAATATATTAATAAAAATAAAAAAAGATGAGAAGTTCTAGCGCGTGTTTGTGAGCTGGTGGGGACGATGCGGTGACGAGGAAGGGACGGAGGGGACGGCTGTGTTGTGAATAGTTGGAGTTGGGTCGTCCTGCCCGTGAGGAACTACAGGGCCCTGGAGCTCGGCCGCTGGGACCCATTCGTGTGTGCACTCTTCCCAGGGAGGCCCAGCGTGCTTCGCAGGGAGAAGGTGAGCCGCGCAGAACTGAGCCCTCTTACGTGGGTTTGCCTATTTCTGTCTTCCAGTCCAAGTGCCCAGCCGAGAACACTGACAGCTCCGGGAAGACCGCTTTACATTACGCAGGTAACTCCCACTCCCTGTCTGTCTCCTGCCAGAGGACACGCTAACGCTTCCTATTCCCGAGGTCAGCCATGGCACAGGCCGTCGTAGAGGTTCCTGGGGCTGCTTTCTGCCCCTGTGCAGACATCCCCCCTTTATTCAGAGTGTGTAGACTTACCACGGAATAAACCTAGAATTCGCCCATTGCTCACCAAACAACCAAACAGAGTGTGTTTTGTTTTTTTAAAAATACTTTTTATTGATTTTTTTACAGAGAGGAAGGGACAGGGACAGAGAGCTAGAAACATTGATAAGCCGAAACCAGTGTGGCTCAGTGGATAGAGCGTCGGCCTGTGGACTGAAAGGTCCCAGGTTTGATTCCGGTCAAGGGCATGTATCTGATTGCAGGCACATCCCCAGTGCGGGGGTGTGCAGGAGGCGGCTTATCGATGTCTCTCATCGATGTTTCTGCCTCTCTATCCCTCTCCCTTCCTCTCTGTAAAAAATCAATAAAATATATTTTAAAAAATAGAAACATTGATAAGAGAGAGACATCGATCAGCCGCCTCCTCCACACACACACCCTGCCCCCCAGGGGATGTGCTCGCAACCAAGGTACATGCCCTTGACCAGAATCAAACCTGGGACCTTTCAGTCCACAGGCCGACGCTCTATCTACTGAGCCAAACCGGTCTGGGCCAGAATGGTTTTAGTGATATTTTCATTAATTTAAGGTGGTTTTTATTTTTAAACTAAGGGGCATTCATAAACATTCGTAGATTTCAAGTAATGTGTGATCCTTGAGGTTTTTGTATGTGGTATCATTAATCGCATCAATCCGTCTATCAACATTTTGTTTCACTAACGGTCTTGCAGCTTCCGGTGACAAAATGTTGACCCTGAACTCGGGGTGATTAGGGGGGTTGAAAGCCTCTTTGAGGGCTGGTTCTGGAAAAGCCAGGTCCAGGGTTTGCCTGCAGGCCACTGGCAGTGGCTGGCTTCAGGGCCGGCTGACACTGAAATAAACGGTAATTGAAAGCAGCTCTGACTTTGGTGCAGCCAGCGTGAACGAAGGCAAGCTGGGTGACCCCAGCCTCTTCCTCCGGGGAAGCAGGGGGGTGGGGGGAGGACCCAGGCTGGGAGAGTGGCCTTGTGATGGGCTGTGTTTGTCCCCCTCCTCAGCGGCGCAGGGCTGCCTTCAAGCCGTGCAGGTTCTCTGCGAGCACAAGAGCCCCGTGAACCTCAAGGATTTGGTAAGTGCCGGGCGGCCACGTGGGTGGGGGTGGGCGTGGTTTCTGGGGGCCGGTGGGTGCTTCTGAGGCCACTGGCGCTTTAGAGACTGCGTGTTTGGCGAATTCTGTGGCTTTTCCACTAACTCTTCTCCTGCAGGACGGATGTAAGTATTACCCCCCGTCCGTCCCTAAATCATACATAAAACAGTTTTAAAAATTAATGTTAGAGATAGAAGAGGGAGGGAGACGGAAAGAGAGAGAGAGAGAGAGAGAGAGACAGGAACGTTGATCAGCTGCCTCCCGCATGCACCCGGACTGGGAATTGAACCCGTGACCTTTCAGTGTCTGGGACCATGCTCCAACCAACAGATCACACTGGCCAGGGCTAAATCAGACATTTTCTGTATGCACTTCCAACATATGTATACAGTGGTACCTCAAGATACGAGTGCCCTAACATATGAGATTTTTGAGATACGAGCCGTCGAGTGAGTGATTTTTGCTTTGAAATACGAGCAACAGTTGAGATACGAGTAATGGTGTGGATCCGCCAGCTGCACACGACCCACCAGTTTACCTTGACTCATAGTTTCCCACGCCTCAAGGTTACGGAACGAATTAAACTCATATCTTGAGGTACCGCTGTATTTGTATTTAAGGGTATATATGTGGCCTCCCATCAACTTAAATATTAATAAAACACCGTTTCTTGATTTTTAAAATAAGTCTAAGGAGGCGTTTTATTCTTTTCTTTTGGTGCCCATGCATCACTGGTGCTGGTCAGGGTTTCCTGGCTGGGAAGACCACTTCTAGCCGATTCTAACCCTCCTGGGCTGTTGGGAGAACCAATTAACATGCCTGTTGCTCCTGTTGAGAGCATGGGAATTGACATATGCACACTTAGACCTCATGGAGATACTGTGACGTGAGCATGTGGAATCTGTACATACTTCACTCTCCCTGAATTTCAGTACTTTATAACCAGGAAGTAGTATAACTGCTCAGAGATAATTGTTTAGAACTTTGTCTAAAATTCTACCTTAAAAGGAAACTTACTCCTTAAGCAGCAATCGTATTATAAGAAATCCCCATGTTAAAATAACTGGCACTGTTGTAACTTACCTCTCTCCTTTGCCTGCTTGAAAACATCTACCTTGAACAGGATGGTCGACTGCATTTGTAGGGAATGTTCAAGAGGCAGGATGCCGGGGTTCTTGTTCCGGCATTAAGAAGGGCTCAGCAATCTGGAGAAAGGCTGTGTGTAACTTAAGAGTCCTGAGATGAAAGGTAATTTTGAAAGGCATTGGGGATCAGAGGAGCCTGGCTGAGGAAACCAAGTTCTCCTTGTCTCAGGACCCCTTGCTTTTTATTAACACAATTCATCCTAAGGCAAGGTGGAGAGACACACTTCAAAGGGTAGGGTTTCCTACAGAAGCATTGTCAGATTGGGGAATTGCCTGTGGCTGCTCAGGTGTTTGGCCAACAGGAGGCAATAACATGTAGATTAAGATGCCCTGAGCTGTCTCGCAATAAACCATCCATTTATTGCATCCCTTTCAGATTTGGGGAAACACCTTTAGCCATTCCAGCAGGCAATAGCATATGTGATTCAGCCCTTGTCGAGTCCCCAAGTGCCATCCGCCTTTTGATGAAACTCTTGCAGTTATGACATGCTGGCACTGGCTTCCGGCAGCAGAATGAAAAAACTTCTCTTGTGGTCTGTGTCCTTAGAATCCGGCCCCTTCACTCTAGGATGATGGCAATCATATATATTCTTCTAGTATTTTTCCATCTGCTTTATGTTGCCATGCTTAAATTTCATAATGTATATGAGTTGGAGATCTAACTTGCTTTTTAGGAATTGCCAGTTGTCAAATGGCAGCATATTGAGCCAACCGTTCCTTGCATCCGCCTCTTTCTCCAGTCCTGCGTCAGTGATGGACGGGCTCTTACCTTAGGTTCTGTTCTGGTACCTGGGGAGGTTATGGAGAGGATGCCTTCAGGGACATAGTAGTGGCATGGGGCTCAGGTAGTTCACGCGGAGAGGCTGCTGGAGGGCGGCGGGACCTCCAGCTCCAGCTGCCTTGTGAAGCAAGTCCTTCATTGCTCCAGAACAATCTCTCTGAGCAAATCTGGGATCTATATGTGCCTGGAGCCTCGACCTACTCTGTGTTCCTCTCTCTCTCTCTCTCTCTCTCTCTCTCTCTCTCTCTCTCTCTGAGTGGTGGCCCAGGGGACAAGTGTCCCAGGAGACAGAGGCTCCGAGGAAAAGCTGAGTGACATCCCATGAGAAGAGTTGTGCTAAGATGTAGGGGATCCCCCGATTATCTATCACAGGGGGTCAGCCATAAGGCCAACAGGACAATTCAGGACTAATTGTAGAAAGAACAGGACCTTTGCAATCCTGGCGTTGGTGTCAGCGTTAAAAAAAATCTTAATCTGGTCCGGCCGGCATGGCTCCGTGGTTGATCATCGACCCGGGAACCAGGAGGTCACGGTTCAATTCCTTCCTGGTCAGGGCACTTGCCCGGGTTGTGGGCTCAATCCCTAGTGTGGAGTGTGCAGGAGGCAACCGATCAGTGGTTCTTTCTCATCATGGATGTTTCCATCTCTCCCTCTCCCTTCCTCTGGGAAATCAGTAGAAATATATTTTAGAGAAATAAAAATCTTACTCTGAATTTGTCTCCTAGGATGGGAACATACCCCTGCTTCTTGCGGTGCAGAACGGCCACAGTGAGATCTGCCGCTTCCTTCTGGATCACGGAGCGGATGTAAATTCCAGGGACAAAAACGGAAGGTACCACGGGATGAGAGACCACGTGATTTCAGGGACACGCACATTTTTCGAGAGTCTTTCAAAATAGCAGAGCAGCCTTTTGGACCATTTGTGAGGGGATGGTTTTTAACTTGGCTTTTTTTATTTTCTGCCTTCATAATCAAGAATCTGTTTTGACTTTAAAAAAAAAAATTTTTTTTTCCCCCAAATCTCTGGGATCATCATTAAATGTGTGATGAGATTATTAAGTAGTAAAGTGAATGAGCGGTTTCTTATGCCTTTTCGTGCAAAATTAAAGTGAGCATACAGTACTTGCTTTCTTCTTAAAAATAATCCTAACAATGTAGAGGTGATTTGAAATGCTTGAGGTGAAAAAAAAAAAAAAAATGATGAGTTTTGTGCCAGTCGTATTAAATTCCATCATGTTTAGAAGATTTTGTTCAGAAGATTATGTCTATATTATTTGGCGTAATAGGGCATAATGATTTTTTTTAATTGATTTTTTTGCAGAGAGGAAGGGAGAGGGATAGAGGGTTAGAAACATCAATGAGAGGGAAACATCGATCAGCTGTCTCCTGCAACACACCTGCTGGGGATGTGCCTTCAATCAAGGTAAACGCCCTTGACCGGAATCGAACCTGGGACCTTGAAGTCCGCAGGCCGACGCTCTATCCACTGAGCCAAACTGGCCAGGGCTGGCATAACGATTTGAATGAATCTGAGGTTCTCATAAACCACCACCTAATTTTGTCTGTATCTTGCTGGCCTGCCATTTTGAATTCCCTAGAAGATGAGGTAGAACACGGCTTTGACAGCGCTTCATCTCCTTCTCCCTCTCTGTCAGACCCATGAAATGATTTCCCGGGAATCCGTTTTCTAACGGGCGCTGACTCGGTGTCTGCCTCTTCTTTAGAACCGCTCTGATGGTGGCCTGTGAGCTGGGCAGCCCTCACGTCGTGGAGGCCTTGCTGAAAAAGGGTGCCGACCTCTCGCTGGTGGATTCTCTCGGACACAATGCCTTACATTATTCCAAACTCTCGGAAAATGCAGGAATTCAAAGCCTTCTGTTATCAAAAATCTCTCAGGATGCTGGTATGTGGGAGAAAATAGCCGGTGTTGTTTTAAGCGTTTCTACTTCATTTTCCCCGGAGGATAGAGGAATTTGTGCAATCTGATATCTTTTTATTATTCTTTTAAACATGTTCTTGAAGAAAAATGAAGTGTTGTTGTGTATTGTTGTGTGTATTGTGTGTATCCCCCCCACACACTCAAAAGGGATATGAGTTATGATGATTCTCATAGTTCTTTTTTCTCCCCCCACTTTTTCCTCTGTAGATTTAAAGACACCAGTGAAACCAAAGCAGGTATTTATCTCTGCGGGAGGGAGAGTTTTCTCTTTTTCATCTTTGCTGGTGAGAATTTGAAAAACGTGCTGATTAAGCCACTCTGTGGTCCTAGAAAAGTCATAAAGGCTCTGTGGAGAATATTTAAGGAGTGAGATATCTTTAACATAAATGATTCCTCGTCATGAGGTGGTACATATTTTCTAAATGGTTTACCCTATTTCCAAGGCTTGTCACTTTAAACCTGCTGCTTATGTGTGCATCTTTTTTTCTGAAATGTACTAATATTTCCTGTTGTTGTGGAAAAGTTTGATGTGGTTTCAGCTCAGGGTGAATAGCAGTATTTTAAATATTTGGGGTAGCATGTGGATTATAGACCCACATCCTTGGCAAAGTTAGGTAATTAATGAAAATCAGAGGTTTAGCTTTTTCACTTAATTGGGGCTGCTTCAAAAAGTCATTCATGTCACACCGAAATTGAGACAATTTGCCCTGATATTTTGGAGTTGTTTTTCTAAAAGCATAGCCACTATTGTTTCCTCTATTATTTTTTATTATTTTATTATTTTTTTTTACAGAGAGGAAGAGAGAGGGATAGAGTTAGAAACATCAGTGAGAGAGAGACATCGATCAGCTGCCTCCTGCACACACCTCCTACTGGGGATGTGCCCGCCACCAAGGTACATGCCCTTGACCGGAATTGAACCTGGGACCCTTGACTCCGCAAGCCGCCGACGCTCTGCCCACTGAGCCAAACCGGTTAGGGCTGTTTCCTGTATTATTAACGAGATGTATCTTGGGCTGTTTATTTACACATCAGAGTTTTTTGAAAAAAAATGATAAACACAAAACTCAGTAACTGGATGTGTTAGGCCCTAACTGTGTTACTGATTTATCCAGAACCTGGAGAGGTGAGGTTCTCCCTGGCCCTGCGTTTACATTCTTGGAGGGGAGGAATGGAAGGAATGCGGAGTGGCGGGAATAGGCCTGGAGATGAAAGGGAGGCTGTGAATGTGTCCTGGGTTCTACACGGTGGTCCCTACCTCCTCATCCTCCCCTCCCCCAGTTCGCCACACCATCACCAGCTGATTTCGTCTCGTGTGTTTTTATATTTCCTTGCTGTTAAAGCACGGGCTGCCGAGAGCAAGCCGTGAGCATGCACAGCCCTGACCTTGGTGTGGGTAGATTTCTGGCCTTGGCCCCGTGAGACGTGCATGAACTGTGGCAGGTGTTCCTCCTGATGTGATGAAGCTGTGTGCTCAGACTTTACTAACCTCACTAACCCGCCTCCGTTCTCCGGCCTGTGCCAACTTCCAGCATGACCCCGTGTCTAAACTAAGCTCAGAACGAAGTGGAACTCCAAAAAAACGCAAAGCTCCACCACCTCCTCTCAGTCCTGCCCAGGTAAACACCACCTCCACGCAGCCCGCCGGGACCGCCACCCCTGAGCCGCCCTGTCCGTCTGTGTGTCCGCCAAAGGGAGCGTGTCAGAGCACCGGGAAGGTCTTTCCTTACAGACGGTGGTCTGGAGGGTCGTGATGATTAGCCTGGAAATGAGGTTGATTCTAATTTCGAAATGGGAGAGTTGAGTCATACTGTATTTTCCGGCCTATAAGACGACCCCCAACTTTTCCAGTTAAAATACAGAGTTTGGGATATACTTGCCCTATAAGACGACACCCGGCGGATAAAACGACCCCCGACTTTTGAGAAGATTTTCCTGGGTTTAAAAGGTCGTCTTATACACCAGAAAATACGGGTCTTTTTTAAAATATATTTTTATTGATTTTAGAGAGGAAGGGAGGAAGAGAGATAGAAATATCAGTGATGAGAGAATCATTGATGGGCTGCCTCCTGCACACCCCCTACTGGGGATCTGGGGATCGAGTCTGCAACCTAGGCACGTGCCCTGACCAGAATCGAACCGGAACCTCTGGTTCATAGGTCAGCGCTCAACCACTGAGCCACACTGGCCAGGCGGACAGTATCTTTCTTTAAGCCTCAAGGAAATTTCTCAACGTCTTTGTGACGGAGACTTTTTCTTTAAGTTGACGAGTTCAGTTCCTTTGGGCCAGTGGTTCTCAACCTTCCTAAGGCCTCGACCCTTGCATACAGTTCCTCATGGGGTGGTGACCCCCAACCATGAAATGTTGCTGCTGTGATGCATCGTGATGTAAATATCTGCATTTTCCGATGGCCTTAGGCGACCCCTGTGAAAGGGTCATTTGACCCCCAAAGGGGTCGCGACCCACAGGTTGAGAACCGCTGCTTTAGGCCCTGAAACCCTAGTGTGAAGCAATTAGTTCAAAATGAATTTCATTTGGTTTCTAGAAACACTGTTAGAATGTATTTGCCTTTCTAATTACATTTAAGGTTGACTTAAAAGCGGCTTTCATTCCTGCTTATAGTGACTATTACATAGATGAGGAAGCATAGATGTCCTTCAAATGGCAATAAAAACAGGCTGGGGTTTGTCATAAAAAGAATCATAGGCCGCAGAAAGAATCATCTATATTCAAATAGCTGAGAGCACTATCTCATCCAGTAAGTCGTTTTCACACTGTTAGCATATTCACGAATAATATTCTCAACCTGCAATATAAGTTTTATCGATTTTTAAAAACTGATTCTAGTAACTATAGGAGCAAAGCCATTTAGCTGCGTCCTGCAAACTTTCAGGAAGTATTTGAGGTTTCAGAATCGCCATGAAGATGTGTCACCCTCCCCCAAAAAATAATTGTTACTGCGCGGAGCATGGCTGTTCGGTTGGTTTGCGTTGCTGGACTGCGTGGACGCTGGCGGAGGACAGACGTGGAAGGAGCCGCCTTCACCGCTGTTTTCCGTTCTCTCTTTCTAGTCCAGTGACGTGTCTTCCCCGAGGTCCATCACTTCAACGCCAATTTCGGGAAAGGAGTCAGCCTTTTTCGCCGAGCCACCCTTCAAGGTATTTCCTTCCGGGTTCAATTTGGCTGCTGAATTGTAGGAAGCAGCGTGGGTTTGGTTTCATTATACGACCCTGGGCAACACAGAATGACTTCTCCGTGACGGGTTTACAACCTTCTCATCCCAACGCACCCCGGATTATTTTCCTGGCGAGGACTCCGTACCAAAAGCCTGGGATGAATAAATTGCACTCATTAGCTAATAATTAATTTCCTCGTTTAATAAAAAGGGGCAAAGGTGAAGCTTCCCTGACACCCAGTCTTCTTACTAAACTGAGTTGACACAGTGCCAGTCAACTGAAGAATTATGTTGTTCTCTGATGTCTTACCGAGAACTAACTGGATATTTTAAATGAAACGTTTTTTTCCTGACTGTCACAGTAATATGTATTTATTTTAGAAAAATTTTTAAAAAATCCATTAGGTTTTATTCCACCTGGTTCTGTAGACTTGTGGTTGGAAATTATTTTTAGGAATGGGAGGGTATTTTCATATCTATTTAATCACAAGGAAATTAACACTTGGGAAGAAAGTAAAGTTTCTTTTCTTTTTTTAAAAAATATATTTTATTGATTTTTTTTTTACAAGGAGGAAGGGAGAGGAAGAGAGAGTTAGACACATCGATGAGAGAGAAACATCCATCAGCTGCCTCCTGCACACTCCCTTCTGGGGGTTGTGCCAGCAACCAAAGTACATGCCCTTGACCAGAATCGAACCTGGGACCTTTCAGTCCGCAGGCTGATGCTCTATCCACTGAACCACACTGGTTTCGGCAGCATTTGGGCTTTTACAGCAGCATTTCCTCTGCTAAAAAGTTCTCCCTCCTCGTGCTGTGGCTCATGTAGGTGAAACACGGTCATTTCTGGCCAGTCGCTGTACTTTTGTTTCCCAGTGACACGCTGACCTGGAAGTTATAAGAGCGTTTGCAGTATATTAAACGGTGGTCGGCCAACTCATTCGTCAGCAAAGCCAAGCATCAACAGTACGACTGAAATCTCTTTGGAGAGCCAGAGTTTTTAAACTTAAACTTCCTCTAACGCCACTTCTTCAAAATAGACTCGCCCAGGCCGTGGTATTTTGTAGAAGAGCCACACTCAAGGGACCAAAGAGCCGCATGTGGCTCGAGAACCGTGGTTTACCGACCCCTGTATTAACAGATAGTCAGGTATATAGGTTTAAAGGAAATCCTCAGGGGATTGATTGTCGGTCCAAGACCATAAGAATTTTTATTTTGTGATAAAATTGCCTTTATCCTCTCTGACAGGTCTTTGCTAACGTTTCTCTTAGAAATATGAGTAATAACATACTAATAGCAGTTAATTTATAAAATGATAAAGCTAAAAAGTACTTCTCGTGTATTTTAATCAGTATTTCCCAGATAGATAAAACTTGCACTTGACTTCATTATACAAGTACCAACTCAGGTTTTGGGATCTTAAAAGTTATCATCTTAGAAGATATTTTGTATTATACTTTACGAAATTAAATTCCTAGAAAATGTTTTGAGAAATTCTGGAACTTCTAATGTTTTAGAAATTACACTTAAGATCATTTATCACTTCTATTCACTTATATTTTAAAATCGCTTCTTTTCTTGCTGGGCCGGTGTGGCACAGTGGTTGAATGTTGAACCAGAAGGTCACAGTTCAATCCCAGTCAGGGCACATGCCCAGGTTGTGAGCTCAATCCCAGCAGGGGGTGTACAGAAAGCAGCCGATCAATGATTCTCTCTCATCATTGATGTTTCTCTCCCTTCTTCTCCCTTCCTCTCTGAAATCAATAAAAACAGATATTTAAATATATACTAGTATCCCTTCTTTTCTCTTAAGATGTTTTAACTGGGTTTCTAGTAAGATAACACCAGGGGGGGAATTTTGCTTGACTCGTCTACGGGGTGTGACCACCGGGAACATTCTCGTAAGTCATCTCTGTGTCCCAGCAGGCCGAGATCAGCTCCATTCGGGAAAACAGAGACAGGCTGAGCGACAGCACTGCGGGTAAGCCAGAGGTCCTCTGTCCTCCCAACTCGTCTCTGTTCCACGAGAGCAGAGGCCAAGCCGGGCTCCTCTGAGTGGGGGCGCGGGAGAACCCCCAACTGCTCCCCCACCCCCGTCCCCCGAGCCTCCAGTGCCACCCGGGCTGATGCCCGCTGTACCTCCTGTGGGCACCTTCCCCTGGACTCGGAGGCGTCTTGGAGGCTGGGTGTGCAAAAATGTCTCTCTGTTGTCATTTGTCCCGAACAAAGTTTCAGCACTTCCTTCAATTCTGAACATAGACGGTAACCCGGGTGGTGTAAGCGCCCCGTGACTTTGACACCCAGAGCGTCCGCAGGTAGCGTCCGTGCACCTTGCTCTTGTCCCGGCGGGCTAGAAATAGCATTTACAGTCTCTCTGCTGGGAACCGTGGCCGTGCAGGGGCCCAAGAGCCGCCTCTGGCCTGAGTCTCTTGTTCTGTTACAAAGTTCGAGTACTGTAGCTGCCTTTTTTTTTTTAATATATTTTATTTTTATTTATTTATTTTTTTTTTTACAGAGAGGAAGGGAGAGGGATAGAGAGGCAGAAACATCGATGAGAGAGAGACATCCATCAGCCACCTCCTGCACGCCCCTGACTGGGGATGTGCCCGCCACCAAGATACATGCTCTTGACCGGAATCGAACCTGGGACCTTTCAGTCCGCAGTCCGACGCTCTATCCACTGAGCCACACCGGTTTTTGGCTGTCGCTGCCTATTCTGTGTTGCGTATGGAAACGGTCACTTTGAGATGAGGTCCTTGGGTGGCAAGCTGGCAGCAGGTGGCTTCCCAAAGGGAGACCAGAGGGAGAAACCCTGAGTCCTAAGCCTGAACCAGAGATCCGGGCCAGAACCAGAGAGGTCCTCACGTAGATAAAGGGACTCGAAGGTTGGGAGGGCGAGCAGCTAACGCACTTTGACCCGAAGGAATGGCCGATCACAGCGTGTTCTGGAAGATTAGATCAGAGCTGTGCTGGCTGCATTTTTTTTACTAGGGCGAGGGGAAAGAGAGGTTTATGGGAAGCTGTTTGCAACGCTCCGCAGTGGCTGATAAAGTCTGAACCTGGGTCGGGGTGCTGGGGTTAAGTAAGAAGTGAGCCAGCTTCCAGACGTATTTCTAAAAGGATTCACGGGCCCAAACCCGGTGTGGCTCAGTGGATAGAGCGTCGGCCTGTGGACTGAAGGGTCCCAGGTTCGATTCCGGTCAAGGGCATGGATCTTGGTGGCGGGCACATCCCCAAGTGGGGGGCATGCAGTAGGCGGCTGATCGATGTCTCTCTCTCATCGATGTTTCTAGCTCTCTATCCCTCTCTCTTCCTCGCTGTAAAAATTCAATAAAATACATTTAAAAAAATAAAAATAAAAGGATTCACGGGAATGGGACTCCTTCTGCACGGAGGGACAAAAAGCAGCCCAGCTCGGCCTAATCCAGCGAGCGGGAGAATGTCTGATCAAAGCCCTCCATCTGCAGGCGAGGTGCTGTGCGGCCGGGTGTAGAGCCTTGTGCTGGGAACACCCAGGAAGGAAACCCCAGACCGAGAACCGCTGTCTGCTTATCCAGCTGACGGGGCTCTCATCCTCAGGCCCGGGAAGAAGAACCGGGCGTTTGTGGGAGGTCAGAGAAACGCCGGTTCAGTCTTTACCGCCAGTTTGCATTGCCTTTCTCTCCCCCAGGCGCTGACAGCTTACTGGATATCAGTTCGGAGGCGGACCAGCCCGATATTCTCGTCCTGTTACAAGCGAAAGTGGCCTCTCTCACTTTACACAATAAGGAATTGCAGGATCAGTTGCAGGTCGGTCGATCGATCGCCGCCCACAGGCTATGCTGTTGGGCTCAGATACGGGGTTTTTCGGGGTTCGTCCGATGATATTTTATCTCAAACATCTCCGTTCGTTTCTTCTTTTTTTTTAACATAGTGAGCCTGAAGCATTTTATAGTTCCGGGTTATTTCTTTCTTGAGAGAATCATTCACTAGCCCTATTTCTGTAAGCTTCTAACTTGGTAAATTTTATATAATTATATACATAGTATGATAGGTATATGACACATTATATATACGTGTGTGTGTGTGTGTGCGTGTGTGTAAAGATACGTGACTAGCCCTTCATTTAGTAAAACTGATCATGTAGCAGATTTAAGAAATAACTGTATTAAGCCCACTCGTTGCCCATTTCAGCGTAAATAATATGAGAAATAAAGGGAAATTTTGGGTCAGAGGCTTTGCAGCCAAAGCGAATCCACTGTTTTTATAATTTTTTAAAAACATATTTCATTGATTTTTTTTTTTTTTTACAGAGAGGAAGGGGAGAGGGATAGAGAGTTAGAAACTTTGATGAGAGAGACATCGATCAGCCACCCTCCTGCACGCCCCCTACTGGAGATGTGCCCGCCACCAAAATACATGCCCCTGACCAGAATCAAACCTGGGACCTTTCAGTCCGCAGGCCGACGCTCTCTCCCCTGAGCCAATCTGGTTTCGGCAAATCCACTGTTTTTAAAGTGACACTAAAAAAAAACCCTGTTTGAATAGGGCACCGAGGAGGCTGAGTGTCACAGTCTGACTCCCAGGTCCCGGTAGCATTTTTTCATGAGGCCGGAGTACACCTGCACAACGCTCCCTCTGCTCGCCCATACCTGGGTTCGAGCGCCTTCTCTCCTTCCGTGTGCTTGCTTCCCTGGCCGCACTCTGGGTGCCCTTGCCTGATTCTTGCTTTTTTTGTTTTGTTTTAGGCCAAAACCCCCAGAGAGGCCGAGGCGGACCTGAGCTTTGACTCGTTCCATTCCACGCACACCGACCTGGCCCCGTCCCTCGGGGGGAAGCCCGGGGAGCCCTCTCCCCCCGCCTCCAGGTCCTCCCCGCTGGCCTCGGCGCCTCCCCTGAGCCCGGCACCCGCGGACGGCGAGGCCGGCCCGCAGCCGCTGCAGGAGGCGCTGCGGGACTTGCAGGCGCGGCTGGAGCGCTCCGAGGCCGAGCGGCGGCAGCTGCAGGCCGAGCTCGGGCGCTTGACCGCCACCGCCACCGCCGAGGTCCCCGAGAACGGCTGCGACCTCAGCCAGAAGCTCAAGGAGACACAGAGCAAGTACGAGGAGGCCATGAAGGAGGTGCTGAGCGTGCAGAAGCAGATGAAGCTGGGCCTCGTGGCGCCCGAGAGCGGGGAGGCCGCCGCCCAGCCCCGGGGGCGGCGGGTGCCCGAGGAGGAGATGCGGGCGCTGCAGCAGGATCTGCAGGAGGCGCTGGCGGCGAGCGAGAGGAACCAGGAGAGGGTGCGAGAGCTGGAGGAGAAGCTGCTGGAGCGGGAGCAGGGGGCACAGAACCGGCCGCCGCGGCCGGGGGAGGGAGAGGAGGAGGGGGACGAGGCCAGGAGGAGCGCCTATGGCTCTGCCGTCGAGAACCTGCAGAAGGAGAGAGCGTTTCTGCTCGAGCGGTACCAGGAGGCGCAGGAGGAGATCTCGCAGCTGAGAGAGGCCCTCCAGAGCCAGGGGACCCCCGCGGAGCCGGGGGGGGACGAGGCCGGGGACATGAAGGAGGCCATGCACAGGATGATCGACGAGCTCAACAAGCAGGTGAGCGAGCTGTCGCAGCTGTACAAGGAGGCGCAGGCCGAGCTGGAGGACTACCGCAAGCGCAAGTCCCTGGAGGACGTGGCGGCCGAGTTCGTGGCCCGGGCCGAGCACGAGAGGCTGCTGCAGGCGGCGCGGCTGGGCCGGGCGCAGGCCGAGGAGGCGCTGGCCGAGGCCAAGGCCCAGCACGCCAAGGCGGCCCACGAGCTGGCCCAGCTCCGGCAGCTGGCCGACGCCCAGAAGGAGAACTCCGTGTCCCTGGCCGAGCACCTGCAGGTGGTCACCACGCTGCGCGCGGCCGCCAAGGAGGCCGAGGGCCGGCTGGGCGGGCTCCAGGAGCTGCTGGCCAGCCGGGACGCGGAGGTGGCCAGGCTGGAGAGGCAGCTGGTGGAGGAGAAGGCCGCGCTGGCCGAGGCCATGGTGCCCCGGCCCGCCTACGAGCAGCTGCAGGCCTCGCTGGAGGGCGAGGTGAGCGCGCTGGCCGCCCGGTGGAAGGAGTCCGTGCGGGAGAAGGAGAAGGCCCAGGCGGAGGCCGCCCAGCTCCGGAGCGAGGCCGCGCAGCTGAGGAAGGAGAGGGAGGCCCTGCAGACGCTCTCGAGGTCCCGGGAGCAGGAGGCCGGCGAGCTCGGGCAGAGGCTGCAGCGGGCGCAGGAGGAGCTGGCGGAGCTGCGGCGGCACTCGGAGAGCTCGTCCCGGCTGGAGGAGGACAAGGACCGGAAGGTGGGCCAGGGCCCCAGCGGCCGAGCTTTCATTATTTTTTTATTATTTTTTAAAATATATTTTATTGATTTTTTTACAGAGAGGAAGGGAGAGGGATAGAGAGTTAGGAACATCCATGAGAGAGAGAGACAGACTTCCATCAGCTGCCTCCTGGGAATGTGCTCACAACCAAAGTACAGTGGCACCTCAAGATACGAGTGCCCTAACAGACGAGATATTTGAGATATGAGCCGTCGAGCGAGCGATTTTTGCTTTGAAATACGATGCATCACAGTAGCAACATTTCATGGTTGGGGGTCACCACCCCATGAGGAGCTGTATGCAAGGGTCGCGGCCTTAGGAAGGTGGAGAACCACTGATTTATTCCTTAAGGATGATGATGCTTCCAGAAAGCTTTCAAAGCCAAGGGGGCAGGGAGGGGGGAGGGAAGGGGTGTGTTTACTTTCTAACAGTGTGTCCAGAGAAATCTATAACTTCTTCCTAATCGCCCATGCCCAAAATCTTGTTTCTGTTAAGAAAAAAAACAAGAAAGGGAAATCAATGTTACTACAGTGTTTGTTATCTTTATGCATCTAAACACAGTATTTAACTGGGGGACCTTATCCTATATCAGTGGTCAGCAAACTGCGGCTCAAGAGCCACATGCGGCTCTTTAGCCCCTTGAGTGTGGCTCTTCCACAAAATACCACAGCCTGGGCGAGTCTATGTTGAAGAAGTGGTGTCAGAAGTTTAAGTTTAAAAACTTCGGCTCTCTTGCCGAAACCGGTGTGCTCAGTGGATAGAGCATGGGCCTGAGGACTGAAAGGTCCCGGGTTCGATTCTGGGACCTTTGTACATTGGTTGCAGGTACATCCCCAGTGGGGGGCGTTCAGGAGGCAGCTGATCGATGTCTTTCTCTCATCGATGTTTCTAGCTCTCTATCACTTTCCCTTCCTCTCTGTAAAAAATCAACAAAATATATTTTAAAAAAACTTTGGCTCTCAAAAGAAATTTCCCTCATTGTACTGCTGCTCTTTGGCTCTGTGGACTAATGAGTTTGCCGACCACTGTCCTATCTATGAAAAGGCTAATATGCGAATTGTCCCCTCTACCAGGAGTTCGACTGGGAGTTTGACCGGGGGTTGGGGCCGGCTGGCCAATCTCCCACATGCCCTCCCCGGGCCTGGCTGGCCGGATCCCACCTGTGCACGAATTCGTGCACCGAGCCTCCAGTTTGAATATAATGGCCTTAGAAGGCGTCGTGGGTTTGTCTGGTTTAGTTGTGTTTCATTTTGTGGGTTTTCTTTGAAATGGATGACAGAGGCTGTGTTCAAGGCTCGGGAACACCTGGGATTTTGCTCCTGCGGGCACGTTCTTGCCCGCCGGTAACAGTCTTCCTTTTTCTCCAGATCAACGAGATGTCCAAGGAGGTCGCCAAGCTGAAGGAGGCCCTGAACAGCCTCTCGCAGCTGTCCTACGCGGCCAGCTCCTCCAAGAGGCAGAGCCAGCAGCTGGACGGGCTGCAGCAGCAGGTCAAGCAGCTCCAGACCCAGCTGGCTGTGAGTGGGCTCGTCCCCCCGGGTGGGGTGGAGGGCGAGGGGGACCGCACGCCGGTTCCGCTGGGAGGGCAGGTGGGTGGGGCCGGGGTCCCAG
>PVJN01018881.1:0-38288 GCA_004026805.1 Lasiurus borealis
TCTTTTTTTTTCTTTGTTTATTTAAATAACCAAGAATTAAAACCCTAAGAGTACATGAAAAATAAATGAAATGATCAATCAACATGCTCACTCCTGAGAATGAAATTTGAAAGAACTAAGATATGCTTTGACCTGAGGAAAATAGAAAATCCCATAAATGTATCTGTAAGGTTTGTTTGTTTTACATAAATGCCATGCTAGCCTTTGCATAGTTATGAAAAGTTGTGTAGCTTTGCCATTAAGAAGAAAACTTAAAATGAGTAAAGTTTCCCAAAAGTGTTTGTAAGCCAAACTATTGCTGGTGGGAGAATATGATTGCTAATAAATGTGTTTACAATCAGTTGAGGGAAAAGCCTGAGTAAGAACAAAACTAAATTATAGCCTTCTGAGTATTTCTAAAGTGACCATAAGTTTAATATGTTATAGGACTTCTGAGTACTGATCGCTGAATTGATTACAGCTTTTCTGATAGACTGATTTCTTTATGCCCTATTTCAGCTGGCAAATATAAACCATAACTCCTACATTGTTACAATTCCATGATCTGAATGAATCTTCCTGTGTAATTTGCAGTAATCATTTTTATTCCCCCATCTGTGCAAAAGACTACATGATATTACCAACTAACCATCTGCACATTTGTGGAAAGGCTGCACAGTGCCCACTTATGTGAAACCAGCCATATCCCTTCCCATCACAAGCCGAATTTGCCAAAATAAGAGACTATTATAAATATTTTAAATGTTCCTTCTTACATTAAATAAAGACATATGAGATGATTAATGCAGCATAATCAAGCTGCATAATATAAGCAACAACCACAGTATTTCAACGCTAGTTTTATTCTTTTGAGAGAAAAGGAGTTTTAAAAACTAATGCATAAAAATAAGGAAATGGTTTTAAAGCAAAACTGTGCTAAATTGACGGTTTTGCATCACAACACTTTCTTGGGAGATATAAAGGCAATTTCTGCCAATTGTGCAAACACCTCCCTTTTCCAGCTTTACTTACTATCCCCTAGAGCACTCTATATATTTTCCTATAGAATAAGATGCTATCCTCTAGAGGATAAAGAAAGAATTAATCTCACCACTTGAAATTCACATATTGGGCTCTAGTTTTCTGAGATTTTCAAAAGACCCTGCTCTCACTCCCCTTCTCATCTCACTAGACACTAGAGCCTACTCCATCAGACGTAGCACAGATTCTCTTCACTGTCACAATTCAAATGTTTTTTATCTTTCCTCACACAAGTTATTGTATCTTTTGAAATATTTGAATATACTTGACAACTAAAATCACATATTTTACTAATTTTCAAACATATTTTAGTCCTCTGAAATTGTCTTTAATGGGATTTACTCAACAGACTGCATATTTTAACAATCAGCTGGTGTGCTCCTTTGATTGTGCTGCATATTTGAATACTAAAGGTTTTATATATATTTTTGATTGAGCCTCATACTTTAATGAGCCACATAAATTATATCTTTGCTGAGAAGGAATGTCGGAAACTTAGTATTGAAGTGTTTGGGAGGCACTCCTCTTACATTCTCCAATATGTGCTTATGTATGTACATAGGCATGGAGGCAGGTTTTGCTGGTATATGGGTAGTTGCTGTTAGAAATAAGCCTAAAGAAAATACATCTACTTTAAAAAAGAAAAATGAGCACCAATTTTTAATTTTAAGTTCAGGTTTCAACTGAATGAAATTGTGCATTCATGTAAAAAAAAATCCCTGAAATTGCATTTCTGTAATGTAACATTAATATTTTAGTGATTGATCTTCTATACATTTCTGTGTGTATGCATGTGGAGCATAGTATATAAACTCCCAAATGTCCTGGTTTTGTAAAGATGTACTGAACTCAGTTGTCAGCAATATGGTCAGATTAAAGTTTAACAGTCACTTTTAGACATTAAAAAAATCTAGTCTAAGCTAAATAAGTATTTTTTTAAATCTTACATTAAATATAAGGTTTCTTTTCTGTCCCCAGACTAGGGAACAGCAGGAAAAAATAAGTGTGGTCTTTTGTTCAGTCTTCTTTCTCTTTCCATTATGATTAGAACTGGAAAATGTCATTCAATCACTGGAACTATCTTTTAACCTTAAATCTCTATTGGCTGCCAATATCTTCTACGATAAATGTCTAAATGTTGAAACACTATTTTTCTCTGTCCCTCTCTCTCTTTTCTCTGTCTGAGAACACATTTATGAGTTCTGCACCTACTTACTAACCACCCCCTGCTCCCCTCAGCTACAAATCATAGAGTTTGGGGTGCAGACTTTTCTCTTGAGTTTTTATCAGATGAGGTTGAAGAATAAATTCATGGATTAATTTTATAATTAAAATGTAGAAGTTTATTGGTAGCATATACAAACTCCATCTGGGCAGGGAGATCCCCAAATTAGAAAGGCTCATTCTCTCTTTAATGGAAAAATAATATCTAAATCTGAATATGTAATTGACTGAGTCTCTTTGTCTTTGGGTTTATAAAGGCTGTAACTTTTTGTCTGAACATAAGTTTTTCCAATTGGACCCTTTCCTTAATTTAGGACCCCTTTGCTTTCTTCATTGGTCACTCTGTTGCATGGTATCAGTTTAAAAGGTCAAAGCCCACATGGTTCCCCACTCTTTTTCTCTCCTTATCTTGCAACATTCTTCTATCCTCTATGAAAATACATTTTTTTCTTCTTGATATCCTGTGACTTTTCTTTATCCTCTGTGAATGTATGTCTTCCTCTCCCCTTATCCTGTGGCATTTCTCTATCCTTCACATATCCATCTTATCTGTTCAGGATGGAGTTGATTTTGACTTTCTCCCAGTTGTCCTGGCCAGAGATGTTTCATTGACCCTTATGGCTCTCTCAGATGCTCAGGTCAGGGATGCTTTAATTGCTTAAGCCAGAGATACCTATGTCCTTGGTTTAAGGCTGTTTTAATTGCTCAGGCTAGACATGCCTCCATTATTCCTGGACACCCCTTCCTGTCTGCCTAATTAAGTTAGCTAGCTAATCCTTGTCATCTATAGGATTGTCTGGGACAGACAATGGACTTTGCTGACTCCTCACAATGGCTCCTCAGGCCTGGCCTCTAGCAGTATACCCCTCATAGACTATTTCAACTTAAGTCCCTTTCCAGTCAAGTCCTTTCATGACAGCTTTAACTCTGTGTGCACTAAATCCAGAGTTGCTCTTTCTCTCTCTGTCTCTCTCAGCCCCAACATCCAGTGGAAGAGAAGTGTCTTCCCCTGGCTTTCCTCTTGCCATAACTTCAGAGGGAGTTTTCACTTTCAAATTTTTCTAGGTGAGTGTGGTGTTCTCACTTCAAATCAGAGGGCATGCTTCATATACTATCACGAAGTCCTTAAGCTCCTTCTCTACAATGTATCAAGGGGATAACACTTCAAACTCTCAAGACAATTTTTCTGAGGGCCCAATTCCCCTAACTCAATGGTCAGCAAATTCATTAGTCAATAGTGCCAAATATCAACAGTACAACGATTGAATTTTCTTTTAAGAGCCGAAAACCAACTGCGTATGGACCACAAAATTTCAATTGCACTGTACATGCACACCTGCACGTGGCATTTTGTGGAAGAGCCACACTCAAGGGCCAAAGAGCCACATGTGGCTCTTGAGCCGCGGTTTGCCAACCACTGCCTTAACTATGGCTTAAACAAAAAGACATGTGTCCCAGGTGCTCTCTGTTCTTTTATATTCCTTCCTTGAATGCTCATTCCTAATATAAAACCTTCTTTTATGAGGATGTTGGGGTGACAATAACTGGGCCAGTTTTGTCTCAGAAGGATGTGTCTAGATCACATTTTTGGTAGTTCTCAAAACCCATTGTTCTTAGCTTTGAGGATGAAGCCCAGAATCCTGACATTACAGAATAGATATTACTTTATATCTTTTTACCTATTTATATTTTTGACTACTTAAATGTGGCTTAAGTGGGTGGGTTAGAAAACAGATTCTATTTCAGTTGTATATCTAGTTTGGTAACAACACCATGAATTAAATTACCTCATAATAAAAATAACCTCTTACTCTCATGGACTATATAGCATATGGAAATCTCCATATATATATACATATCATCACGTAGCACATGGCCTTTTGTCAGAGAGAACATTTTTATTATTCCCTATTTTTCTCCATAATTTAAATGTGGCTTCCACACTCAGTGTATACACACACACACACACACACACACACACACACACACACTTATTTATTTATTTATTTATTTATTTATTTATTTATTTTTTAGAAAAGCAAAAACATACTTAAGGCAGTGAAACAATGATAGAAAGCTGATAGAGGTCCTTCATGTATTTTCCTATAATAATATGTCCATATACAAATATATTTATACTTATATAGTAGTTATCAATGTCCTTTGTTCTTGGTTGATCTGGTTATTGTAGTATTTTTTTATCTTTATTGTTGAGAATCTTACAAATATTTTTCCTTCCCCCACTCCGCATTATCCCACTCCAACTGGTTCTCACCCCGCCCTAGGCCTACACCACCCTGTTTCACCCTATAATCAGTCTCCATGGGCAATGCATATTTGAATCTTACTGCTCTCTCTTCACACCCTTCTTCTTTTCAGTGCTCTTTTAAAAAAATAATAATGTTGTATTATCTACAATTATCTATATCTTGGCTTTTTCAGTCAAGAATGCAGTGTGGAATTCTCTCCCAATCATCTGATATATAATTAATTCTTTCTTTGTGGCTGAATGATGTTACTTTTCTTCATTCACTATAATGTTTCAGAAAGCATTTAGTGATGTTACATTTTATGGACTAGATTATCAGAAGGGACTGAGTCACTTTTCAATTTAAATTGTTTTCCAATGAAAGGCTCTAACAATATATACAAATCCCCCTTTTTTCCCCAGAATCACTGACACTGGCAGTATTTAATTTTTTAAAAATACTTATCTTTAAAATAATTTGCAATACTGATCTTTAGCTTGATTTCTATTTCTAAAGATACTTGTGATATTGATTGCCAATTTAGATGTACTGTTGCAATTTTTTTATTCATATCCTTTCACATTTTTATTTTATAAGTTCCAATCAGCAGATGATTGGATTAAAAAGTTGGGGTACATAATGGAATACTATGCTGCTGTAAAAAAAGAAATAATTCTTACCATTTGCAACTTGAGAGCACTAGACTAAGTGAAATAAGCCAGGCAGAGAAAAATAAATATCACATGATCTCACTCATTTGTGGAATATAATGAACATCATAAACTGATGAACAAAAATAGATAAAGAGACAGAGAAGCATCAAACAGTCTGTCACACTTCAGAGGGAAGGCGGGGTAGGAGGAGTAAGAAATCAACCAAAGGACTTATATGCACGTCTATAAGCATAACCAATGGACAGGCACTAAGGAGTTGAGGGCATGTGCCCCGGGAATGGGGGGAGGCTTTGGCAAGGTCAATAGGAGGAAAAGGAGACATATGTAATACTTTAAACAATAAAAAATGTCATTTTTAGTTTAGATATTTTTATTGTCAACTTATAATTCCTTTCATACTATATATATTATGTTTATGTTTATAATGGTTTTTTTTTTACTTTTAATTATATTTATTAAAATTTTCAAATACATGTTAGGGTAGGCAGAATAGCATAATCAATACTTGTTGTTTTAAAAATTATTAGCACTTTTTAGTATTTGTTTCAGGTGGTAGATTGCATTGATTGTTTATTGTAGTTATTCTCTCTTCCTATAACCACTTACTCACACATACAGTATATGTATGCATTTGCTATCTATCTATCTATCTATCTATCTATCTATCTATTTTGTAGAAAAGCAAGCAAGAATGTATTGACCATAGCAAAAACACACTTAGGGCAGTGAAACAAGGAAGGGCATAGAAGAAGCAAAAGGAGAGCCTAGGCTGGGTTGCTTTTGCTCACTTAGAAGTTATAGAGCCGAAATCGGTTTGGCTCAGTGGATAGAGCATCGGCCTGCAGACTGAAAGGTACCAGGTTCGATTCAGGTTAAGGGCATGTACCTTGGTTGCGGGCACATCCCCAGTAGGGGGCTTGCAGGAGGCAGCTGATCAATGTCTCTCTCTCTCATCGTTTCTAACTCTCTATCCCTCTTCCTTCCTCTCTGTGAAAAATCAATAAAATATATATATGAAGTTATAGAAAAGGGGGCTTTGGAGATAGATTCAGGGAGTTAGCTTGGGTCAAGCTGCTACTGCCCAGGGCAGAGGGAAAGGGAATGGAGGCCAGGATGGAAAGCATGCCTATATATATATAAACTGCTGTTTTAAGTATCTGTATGTGTCTTAGAAAGTAAATTTCTACCTATAATAATAAAAGCCTAAGCAACTATCACAACAGAACAGATGACTGAACAGGCTGTGTGGGACGACTAGGCTAGTGAAGGTTTAAAGAGGGGCAACCAAATGACTGAGCAGCAGGCTGCATGGGGCAACCAAACCAGCAGGGGGGAAGTTGTGGGCGACCAGGTCAGCAGGAGGGATAGTTAGGGGCAATGAGGTTGACAGAGGAGGTAAGTGAGGGGCAACCAGGCTGGTGGGGGGGCAGGTGGGGGCAACCAGGCCAGCAGAGGGGGCAGTTAAGAGAGATCAGGCAGGCAGGCAGGTGAGCAGTTAGGAGCCAGTGGTCCCAGATTGTGAGAGTAATGTCCCCAGGATCAGGCCTAAACCAGCAATTGGACATCCCTTGAGATGTTCCAGATTGGATCAGTTCATGAATTTCTGGGCCTCTAGTTCATTTATATTTTTGTCTACTTAAATGTGGCTTAAGTGGGTGGATTTGAGATGAGATGTTATTTGAATTGTATGTCTAGTTTGGTAAAAACACCATCAATGAAATTTCCTCATAATAAAAATAATCTCTTATTCTCACGGACTATCTAGCAGCAATATAACATATATGCTTGTCTAATACTTGATTTATATGTTACTTAGAATCCCAAGGAAGGAAAAATAATTATAAATTTTATTTATAATAATTTTATCATACTATAGGTTGAGAAATGTGGTTTTACATTTATATTATCATTCATTCATTTGTAAAGAAAAGTTATAAAAAAATTTTAAACCAGGTGCTGATTGGTATCAGAGAAATTACTGTGTGTGTGTGTGTAGGGGGTGGAGGTGTTGGGGGGACAGATTTCCTGGTATCAATACATTGTTCCATCTGAAATGAATAATTTCTGCTTTTGACTTCCCAGAGTTCAGCCCCTGAACTGAAATTTTACTGGGTTTTTAAGTCAGAAATTATGAAGAGCTTGAGATTTTACTCTACTTGCATATTGTTATCTTGCCACAGTTTCAAATATGGTACCAGAAAAATATGAAACCTCTGGGTCAAAAAGACAAAGACATTTTAGTACTAATAAGAATGATAGAGCCAGAATGTCATCTTAGTGCTGGTTAACTGGGCCCCATACCCACATAGCAATACAATTAGGGCTAGGTGTTGGATGCACAGACAGAGGATATTTATTACAAGAGAGGAAGCCTTTAATGCAGTCTAGGAGGTTTGGGCAACCTGAACATCTTGTTCAAAGAGAAAGACATTATCTTCATTGTCCTGGATCTAACTAAGCAAATCTTCTCTAGGGATGGGAGTGAATCATCTCTATCTTTATTAGAATATAACTAAAACTGAGCAAATTGGCTGTTAATACCTAGACACAAAGTAACTTGAGAGATTCATGGATAATTTACTCTCACCAAAGGGAAGGCTTCACAATACTTTTGCAAGGGTATAGCATATGTGTTAGGAATGGACAATCTCTTGCTCCCACTCTGCACAGTGTTTTATTTAGAAAGTCTATCATATCAAAGCTAATTCAAATTATCTCTCTTTTCCCCATTAAACATGCACAAAGGATTATTTCACAAAGTTATTACAATCAACATGCATTCTTTGAGAGTATGATAATCAATAAACAGATCATCAAACGTTGAATACATGCAAGACACATCCTATCTAATAAAGATTAATATGCAAATGGACCGTACCTCCACTATAGCCCAAGCCACACCCACCAGCCACACCCACCAGCCAATCAGAGTGAGTATGCAAATTAACCCAACTAAAATGGCTATGGCCACAGAGAACCAGGAGGGAGGATTGAGTTGTCCCTGGTGATGGAGGAAGCCAACCTTTCCACACACTCTGGTCTGCTGAGGCCTCCAATTAAGGCAATAAAGTTTCAATGGCTGCTGCAATGGAACAAGCAAAAGGCTTGGCTCAGGTCCAGGCTACCAAGTTTCAATTGTAGAAGATAAATAATTCCCAGATGCCAAGGCCTTCACCTAGGGGCGGGAGGGGGACATAGCCATCCTGCAAACCACCACAGGCCCCTCACCCAGTCCACCCTATGTGCCCTCTCTGATCCAGGACACTCTTCAGGGCAAACTAGCTGGACCCCACCCATGCACCAGGCTCTATCCTATCTTATAAAAGAGTAATATGCAGATTGAACAACACACAAGATGACTGCCTTCATGGGCTCAAAAGATCCTGCCCCCATTTGGACACAACATGGCCACCACAATATGGCCAGCAGGGGAGGGCAGTAGGCAGAGACCAGGCCTTCAAGGGAGGGCAGTTGGGGTAATCAAGCCTGCAGGGGAGGGCAGTTAGAGGCAAACAGGTTGGCAGGGGAGCAGTTAGGCATCAATCAGGCTAGCAGGGGAGTGGTTAGAGGATAATCAGGTTAGCAGCAGAAGTAGTTAGGGACAATCAGGAAGGCAAGCAGGAGAGCAGTTGGGAGCCAGCAGTCCTGGATTGTGAGAGGGAGGAGACTGGGGTGAAGGATACCTAGGATCGGGCCTAAAAGGGCAGTCAGATATCACTCAAGGGGTCCCAGATTGGAGAGGGAGCAGACTGGGCTGACGAACACCCTCCCCCCATTCACAAATTTCATGCACCAGGCGTCTAGTATGATATAAAGATGAACTGGACATGGTTTCTTCAAACATGGAGCTCAACAATCAGTGGGAAGGAGGTAGATTTCAGGCACATAAATAACTATGTTAAGGTTAAAGAGGCAGCATAACATAGGTATTAAGAGTAAAAGCTCTAGAGAAAGCTTTCCTTCTTGACTTTTCTAGTTATGGTTGAGGAATTTTATTTAAAGTTTCTTTAACTCAGTAATAATGACCTGGTAATAGATCCATGAAAATATAATTGTATATGTACTGATATAAAGCACCATACATTTTAGCTATTATTATTATGCTAAGTTATGGCTATGTTTTAATTGCTTTCAACTTATGGTTGAGAAAGCACAGTGTAACTTGCCTTCTTTTAATTCTATTCACGATTACATGAATATACATACATAAATATATATATATATATATATATATATATATATATATGTGTGTGTGTGTGTGTGTGTGTGTGTGTGTGTGTATATGTACATATATATATTAATTGAGGATTTATTTTCATACATATGTTTATTTATTTGTTTAGATCTCATTTTTCTATAATACTAGAGGCCGAGCATGTGAAATTGCACATGGTAGCCTGCCATGCTCAGAGCCCCATCCACCCACCTTCCTCCCTGCCATGCTCGTAGTCCTGCCTACCTGCCCACTGCTGCTTGCTGTGTTTGCCAGCCCGCCCACCTGCCCTTATGGTGACCAGTTGTTTGATCATCATGGTCGTTACGGACACTGGTTTCATATGTATGTGTGTGTGTGTGTGTGTGTGTGTGTGTGTGTGTGTGTATGTAATTTAAAAAGCAACTAAGACCTTCTCTATTTTATTACTCCTATATTTTGACAATTAGAAAATTATCTTGCACAAAGTGTGGTCCAAGTAGATATTATTGAATATGTTCAGCTTAGAGTAGTTAGGGAAAGTAAAAAGTGCTCAGAAATTCACCAGCACACATGTACTGATAAAGTACAATGAGAGCTGGAAACAGTAATTATTGGCTGGAAAGCCATGATGGAACCAATTTGAAAAAATTCCAAGCCTAACACGGTAAAACATTTTATTTTAAGACAGTGTAGCATCAGGTTCTTCAACAAGAGAAATATTTGCAGATATTTATATATAAAAACTAGGTCAGCAATATTTCAAATGGATTGGATTGGGACAAAAGAAAATAGATACATGGATATTACGTAGGAATTAAACTTCAGGTAAGAGATATCAAGTACCTGAACTAAGTCTCATGAGATGGATTCAAATGGTATTTTACAGACATTGTAGACAAAATTGATGAGTAATGAATAAGTGGGATGAGCTGGGTATAGATAGGGTCAACAGAGTTGATGATTCAGATTGCAGTATGACTATATTGTGTGACTCACTCACTTAAAAACTTGGACTACAGTAACTGTCAACAATTCTTACAGGTTCTCTAAGGAACTGGGAGTTCAAATCAGGGGCCAAAGTGAGTCCTTCTAGATTGAGTCAGTATACCAATTTATATAAGACAAGGCAGCTGCCACCACAAAGAACTGAAGAAATAGAAACAAACTTGCATTTTCCTTGAAAAGATGTAAACTTATCACACACATCCTAATGACTGCACTTACTCCTATAATAAGTATAATGTTTCAAACTCCAAAGATTAATAGAGGATCAATCCAAGGTCTTTAAAAATTACAATAAGCTGAGACCTGTTTGGCTCAGTGGATAGAGCATCGGCTTTCGGACTGAAAGGTCCCAGGTTCGATTCCGGTTGGGGGCATGTACCTTGCTTGCGGGCACATCTCCATTGTGGGGCTTGCAGGAGGCGGGTGATTGATGTCTCTCTCTCATCGATGTTTCTGACTTTCTATCTCTCTCCCTTCCTCTCTGTAAAAAATCAATAAAATATATTTTAAAAAATTACAATAAGAAAAAAAAGACCTATTTAAGCAAAAATATGCAGTAAAATATTAAGAATTCATTTCTTTATAAAGTTTGAAACACTTTGCAATAAAAATACACTTGATGATCTAATTAACTGTAACAAACTACTAAAAGATTTCCTTCTCAGAGGAATCTACAATGTTTCAGACAAAAAAACTCAGTGGGATAATTT
This sequence comes from Lasiurus borealis, assembly GCA_004026805.1. Classification (NCBI taxonomy): domain Eukaryota; kingdom Metazoa; phylum Chordata; class Mammalia; order Chiroptera; family Vespertilionidae; genus Lasiurus; species Lasiurus borealis. The sequence goes on from PVJN01018881.1 coordinate 11,078, forward strand.
AAACTTTTGTCTCAGTTGGTAAAAAAGTTATAATAATGATAGAGAGCACAGAAATTAAGAAAGGGTCAAGTTTTAAGTATATGTATTTGGAAAAGCAGCTTTATCAAAGGAAAATATAAAGGACTTTGAAAATAAATTCTAAAGGCTGAAACTATTTGATGCTGGGCATTTGTCCACAGGTTTTGAAGGGCCAATAGAGTTATATGAAAAAAAAGTCATGGTTTGTTCAGCTTCGGGAACACCAGACTTACAGACTCTGTTTAAAAGGTTTTGTCAGCTCAGTGAGAAGTGCTTGTTCCGTATGATAGTGGGTACTGAGAGCAAAACCAACTCTGTATTTTTACTTTTTACTATTTCTTTAGCTTGCCCTACTTATGTACTTCTATTTATATGATAAATAAAGAGGAGCAAAAACAATGACTTCTGCCCCCTTTTATAAAGAAGCACTTTGTTGAACTTTCTAAAATACCTTTCTATTATTACTACTGAGAACAGTAGAGACCTGAAGTGCTGGTCCAGAATGAGGGCACGTGAAGGCTGCAGTAAAGTGGAGAAAGGGGCACAGAATATGTGCACAAAGACAACCTTTGCAGGTGGGAATCTTCTGCTTGAGTTCTCTGTTACTATTTGCAAACTGACTATTTGGTGTGCTAAAATAGATAGCAAAGGACCAAGAGTACTCTGTGTTATGAGGATGGTTTCATATCATGAAAGAACCAATAGATGATTTTCTGTTACTATGTAATACTTTCTAATATTAATTAGATGTGCCAATTCCTTCACACATACCTAAATTCAATCACATATATGAATTATTAAAGTTCATGCCAAAACAAAGCTCTTTGAATGAAAAACGAAAGAAGTAAATGAATAAACACTCCAAGGGTATTCCTAGGAAGGATAGCCCTTTATGCTATTTTTCAATTCTCAAAATACTCTAATGTTTCACCAGACTATCAGAGTGTGATAGCAAATAATCTTGGGTATCTCATGACAATAATCATTTCCTATGTTTATTGAGAATAGATAGCCTACCAAAGAAGAAATAATAGATAGGGGAAATACTGTGATTCATTCTAAGATTTGCTTAGATAATGGCATTGTGAGTCTCTCTTCCTCTCCAATCGTTGTTGTTAATATCAGCTGCACTTTTATTGTGTTGGTTTGTTTTCAAGCAAGACCCTGATATGCTCAGGCTTATGTGGTGCTTATTATTTACAAGTTCAGAAGATAAATAATATTATTAATTCTTTTAGAATTCTAATCTTAAAACATGTTGGCTATATGACCTTGGACAAGCAACTTAACACCTCTGTCCCTCAGTTTATATATAGAATGAGTATTATAAAAATAGTATCAAAACTCATAAAGTTGTGACAACTAAATGATTTCTTCCACATAAACCATTTGAAATAGTGTTTAGCATATAAAAATACTCCATTATAATTCTATAAAAATAAATACAAAGGGTAACCAATCACCAATCTCTTTCACAGTATCAATGTTGGGCAGGGGAGGAGGTATTACAAGAATCAGCTGATGAGGGGAGGTATACTCTAGTTATTAATTGTCTTTGTTAAGATTGTTCTAAAACCAGGAGTATATTTCAGTGTTCACATGGAGAGGACTGATAAGGGACTAGGAAATGCATAGGGAGTAAAGCAAAACATGAGTTGACATCTTCCTAGCCAGGCCCTTCTTGTACTCACCTGATTCTACTAATTTTCCTTCTCTCTCTATTACATTCTTTCCCCACCCCCAATAACTCTCTATTTCCAAAATCCTAGGATCATACTTGGTTTTAGTATGCAGGTATAATTTTATATGCCCTAGACCTTTTATGGCAAGTGTCTTTGTAAGACGCAACTGTATGCCTTTATGATACTGTAGACTTTCCTCTCCAAATGGAAAATGTGTGAATTCAGTCAAAACAAAAATCATATTAATAGGTTTATAATTTTCATATAAAATGCTAGTTGAGTAAATGAATTATTTAATTTTAAACTGGCACACTCAAAGTCAAACCACAACTATAGAAAAATAGTGATAAAAAAATAAAATAAAAAAATAAATTTACAAAAAAAAGAAAAGAAAAAAGTGTCCTTATATCTTTTATAAGAAACAAGTTTATTCCTTTTTTATTGGAAAGTTAATCCAAAAAGTAGGCAAATTCTTTATTATAAGTTTTCTCTTCTTGATGTCCTGACCATAATACTTTTAAAGATATATTGGCAGAAAAATCACAGCACAGTAAAAGTTGAAAATCTCCAGTGTAAAAGAAATTGTGCACAAACTGAGATTAGCAGACCTAACATTATTTGTGCCCTTTAAGGATGTGTTCAGCTCATCTTCCTTGTTTCTAATGCACTCAAAGGCTCAGCCTGACAAATTCATACTGAGAACAAATTGCATAACACTCCAAGACTGACACTTCCAAAGTTCATCCATTCTATAGTTGCTTGACATTAGAAAAGGGCAACTTTAAAAAAAATGAATAAAATAGATTTTCTCACTCTGCTGCTCATGTCTCAAAAAGAGCTGAACAGTTTTTTTTGAAACTTAACTTTTAAAACAATCTATCATTCAACACTCACCATTTCAACATTGATGCTGTTAAGATTAGCAACAGTGAAGTTTTCTAAAAATATAAATATCTCAAGTTATTAAATATTATTAAACATACAAGTTCACAAGAATAATGACCATCTCATTTATAAAAAACTTAATTGGTTTAATAAGTGATCAATTTAATGAATGAGTAAAAAAGAATTCTTTATGGAATATGAGCAACAAAATAATGGTGAAATGAGCAGGCAGGTTATACTGAAGTTATTAATTCATGATAGTCTTCTTTCTGGCACTGAATCAATTATACTCAAATGATGTTTGGCACAAAAAACAAACATTCAAGTGAATTTATACCAGTCTATATTATTAAAGATATAGACATTAAGTTTACCTCTGACATACTATTCAGGGCTAGCTTTTATTGAAGTGATAGTAACCTAATTCAAATTGGCTTTATTAGGAAAAGAAATTTATTTAAGAATGTAAACATGACTTCTAGCAATCTAGATTGATTCTAACATTAGAACATCTGGATCTAGGGGTCTAAAATAATGTCTCAGAGCTCTGATCTCTCTTCACCTCTCACGTCTCCTTTTATCAGCTTCCCCCTATTCTGCAAGTATATTACCAGCTTTATTCTTAAAAAAAAAAAAAAGAGAGAGAGAGAGAGAGAGAGAGAGAGAGATTTTGGTCATGTGCCAGCCCTTATCTATCATTGTACCAGGGGATTTAACTAAACTGATTATTTCAGGTCATGAGTCATGTACCTACTCATGAGGCAAAGGAAGTTCACTGATATTAACAGAAATATCAGAGATGTGGGTAGGGTAGTTCTATATTGAAAGTGCTGGTATATTGATTACACAAATAGTCTCAATTGTTTACACTTTCTTGTTTTTACATCCTATGCAATGCAACCTGATTTTTTAGTTGTTGCTATCATGGGCAGAGAGTATTTCTCAACCCTTTGAATTTGAGATAGCTCTGTGATTTGCTTTGTCAACAGAATACCTCTGCTCTCTTTCTTGACCTCTGCCACTACCAGGCACCAGTGAGGCTGATGAAGAACAGGAAAACACATGTAGTAATCTGTCCCAGACAAGACAATGATCTGTTCCAGGTAAGGCTGAACAAGATCAGTCACAGTCCATAAAAACCTTTCAATTAAGTGAAGATAAATAAATGAGCCCAGCTGAGATCAAACAATTCAGCTCATCAAGACCAACTTTGGAAGAAATAGATTTTTAAAAATTTTAATTGAATTTTAGAGAGGAAGGGGGAAGGAAGAAAGAGAAAGAGATACATCAATCACTTGCTTCTCATGGGACAAAGCTCCAAATAACTGAGCCACAACCAACCAAGGCTGGAAGAAGTAGATTCTGAATCCCCTCAAAAATTGAGTTACTATAAAATAATGACTGGGTTTCCATTGTTGATTGGAACTCTCTCTATAATAAAATATGTGCCTGTCATGATTAGATAAATGACAACATCCAATGGAATAATCTATAATAACAAAAGTGTAATATGCTAATTAGACTAGATAACTAAACGACCTTCTGAACATAATTCTATATTCCTTCCAGACAAAGCTGCGCAGCAGGAGTTGAGGCAGAGGTGGTTAGGGGTGATCAGGCAGGCGAGTAGTTAGGGACAATCAGGCAGGCAGACAGGCAAGTGGTTGGGAGCCAGAGGTTCCAAATTGCAAGAGGGATGTCTGATTGCCAGCCTAGGCATGATCCCACTGTGACTGCCTAAGCTGGAAGCCAGACATCCCCTGAGGGATCCCAGATTGTGAGAGGGTGAAGGTAGGGCTGAGGGATCTACCTTCCCCCTGCACAAATTTCATGCACTGGGCCTCTAGTCTATATTTATATAAGCCTAGGCAACTGTTTGACTGTTTGACCATTCAGTTGATAGCTATGACACACACTGACCACCAGGGAACAGACATTCAATGCACAGGCATGGAAACACGGAACAGACTGATGAATATCAGGGGCAAGAGTTAGGAGAGAGGGTGGGAAGACATTAAACTAAGATCTTATATGCATATTAGAGGTCTGGTGCATGAATTCTAGCACCAGTAGGATCCCTTGGCCTGGCCTGTAGGGATTGGGCCAAAACTGGCAGTCTGACATCTCCCAAGGGGTCCAGGATTGTGAAAGGGTGTAGGCCAGGTCAAGGGACTCCACTGGTGCATGTCTGGGCCTCTAGTTTTATTATAAAAAACAATATACACTAAAATTATATTACATTGTATCTTTTATATAGAACTAGAGGCCTGATGCACAAAAAATTTGTGCACTCAGGTGGATTCCTCAGCCTGGCCTGCACCCTCTCACTAGCTGAGACCCCCTGGGTAGGATTGCTAGGCCTGGCCTGAGATCAGGGCCTATCAGGGATTTTATTCCCTGGGCTGCAGGCAGCTGGCCTTACCCCACTGGCTGCCACTGCTTGTCGTCTGTGCAGTGCTGCCACCCCACCCCCAATACCAGTGGCATGGGGGTAATGGCTTGGCTGGTCTGGGCCTCCCTCTGCAAGGAAATTGCTGGCTAGCCCCACACCTACTACAGAGTTGTCACCAGTGGCCTGTGCTTTTCTTTTTCGTTGCTGGGGGTGGGGACAGACCTGCGAGGGTGCCATCTGCCTACCTGATCACCCCTACCTGCTGGTCTGCCTGCCTGATCATCCTTAACTGCTTGCTTGGGGGTGAAGCCAGCCCAGAAATAGGCAAACTGCCTATCTGATTGCCCCTAACCACTTACCTGCTTACCAGATCACTCCTAACTGCTTGTTATCCCAGTGAGGGATAGGGCTGGTTGTGGTCTCTGGTCATTTTGGTCATTATGCTTATGTTGGCTGGCCTTTTATTATAAAGGATAGTCTTATTGCCTAAGAGATGCAATTCCTTAAAATGGTTTGTAAAGTATTAAAGAGTACAATACTATAAGAAAATGAAAGATTTTGTGGCTAAAATAAATAATTAATCAAGCTAAAAATTTATATGAACACTGAGTTATGCTTTTTAAGATAGGCTACCAAACAATTCCTAGTTTTGAACCTTTTTTCTTTGCATTTAAAAGCAAGACAAAGTAAAAAAATCAATGAATTAATAATGCAAAGCATGAAAGAAAATGTAAAATATATAGTTATCTCTGAAAGAATCACCTTACCAACCATCATGATTTAATATTAAGCCACTATCAATGGAATGGAAAGTCAAAAAATTAGAAAGATGATTATAATGATAGTGGTGGTGATGATTATGATTGGCTACTAGAGCAACAGAGTGAATAACTTGAAGTATAATGCATGCTTAGGCTGTCTATATGGACATTTGCAATGAGTAAGAAGAAGCCAGAGAGTCATTTTGTGATATAATTTTCTCACAATTATATCATGTTACTCAAAGTCTCACTTAATATCTTTTCAAATATAACTCTTGAAATTCCCTCCAGAGAGTATCAATTCTCCTAAAGCTGTCCCTGTACTTTCTGAACAGCTGCAATAAAGATTAGTCAGGGATTATAAAGAAGATAACTCTTTTCACACTAACTAGGTCATGTAAAAAACAACTTTATGAGGCCGTATTTCTCTGGTAGATCAAATCATATGCCTATTAGCAATATTTGTATGGAATGAGTCTATAATTAATTGTTCATTAAATGTTTTGTTTTAATTTTAAGATAGGGATCAATCATCTCACTAAAAATTAAACACTTGGGGAGCTTCAGCAGTACCCCAGTGCCTTGCAGAATATGAGGTGTAGCTTGCCAGCAGCAGCAGCAGTAGCAGTGCCGGGACCCGGGCATTTATTTATACAGGAAGCTCAGGTGCAGCACTTCCTACTTCCCATCAGAGCCATACTTCAACTGCAAGAGAGAGACAAAATGGCAGCAGAGTGGACAGAGGAGTCCTGAGCCTGGTCCTGGAATGTGGGAACCTCTTTCCACGTCCCACGTGGTTCAGGGTTCCCAGGTCAGGGTTTGGGTTCTGAAGGAGGCCACTCAAAAATGAAATGAGAGACTAGAAAACATTAATTTGGCGATATCGGGGGCTAGGCAGGAGCCTTCCTCTAGGGGAAAGGACTGCCACATTCCTTTGGCCTTGCCATCCCTTTTATTAAGGTTTGGGATACACCCTTTGCCCTGAAGCAGGCAATTCCAATAACAAGTAGATTATCTTATCAGTCAGGATTGACATGATTATTTGATGGGGAAGTTCATTGTCTTAATTAGATAGGGAGTGGCTGGTTTTGACCTTTCAGAGCTTCAAGGTTGACCAGTCTTCTAGCCTCCTGTTTTCATCCATTTAGTGAGAACAATGTTTTGGTTTCCAACACTGGAGCAGCCCAGGGCACTGCAACCACATGAACAATAGATACATGAGCAGCCCACTCCTGTCCAAGGAGCAGCAGCCCCAGGAGCAATCTGCCCCAGGCTTAAGAGCAGCAGCTTCACGTGGCCTGCCCCTGTCAAAGGAGAAGCAGCTGTGTGAGCAGCCAATTTCTCCATCTGAGGAGCAACAACCATGTGATCAGCTCACCCTATCCAAGGAGCAGCAGCCAATTGAACAGCATATTCATGACTGAGGAGCGGCATCCCCAGGCAGCCAGCCCCTGTCTGAGGAGCAGCAGCTGCATGCAACCCGGACCCTGCACCTGTCCAAAGAGCAGCAGTTGTGCCGCATGAGCAGCCAGCCCCCTTCCAAGAGGCAGCAGCTGTGGAGCAGCCTGCCCCCATCTGAGAAGCAGCAGCTGTGTGAGCAGCCCACCACCTTCTGAGGAGCAGCTGCCACATAAGCAGATCACCCACATCCATGGAGCAGCAGCCCTGGGCAGTTTGCACTGGTCCAAGGAGCAGCACCCACACGCATCCTGCACCTGTCTGATGAGGAGCCAGGTGAGCGGCCTTTCCCTGTCCAAGGAGCATCAAGAGCATGATCAGATCACTCTCATGCAAGGAACAGCAGCCACACAAGCAGGTTGCCCCCAGTCCAAAGAGAAGCAGCTGCACGAGCAACCTGCACACACATGAGGAACAACAACCCTGCAAGCAACCTGCCCCTGTCCTAGGAGCAGCAGCTTCATGAGCAGCCCGTCCCATCTGAGGAAAAGCAACAGCACGCAGCCAGCCCCCATGTAAAAACAGCAGCCACGTGAGCAGTCTATCCCTGTCCAAGGAGCAGCAGCCATGTGAGCAGCTGGCCCCCCTCCAAGGAGCAGTGGAAATGAGCAACCCATGCACATCCAAGGAGCAGAAACCTTATAATCAGCCCAGCCCATCCAAGGAACAGCAGCTATATGAGCACCCTGCCCACCAGCCAGAGGAGACATCACTGCTGTGAACAGCATCCACCAGAGGAGACACTGCTAACTCAGAAGCAGCTGCTACCATGACTGCCTAAGGAGCAACCGCACCCCAAGAAGCCACTGCCACCCAAGGAGCAGCAACATGGCTCAACATATAGCTCAGTTGGTGAGACCAAAAATGGGTAAACAAAGATACTCTCAAAGGAAAGAAAAGGAGAAATCCTCAGTGTGGGAACCTCTTTCCACATCCCGCATGGTTCAGGGTTCCCGGGTCAGGGTTCGGGTTCTGAAGGAGGCCGCACGCAAACGAAATGAGAGACTAGAAAACATTAATTTGGCCAGGCGGGAGCCTTCCTCTAGTGGAAAGGACTGCCACTTGCTCTGGCCTTTTTCTCCCTTTTATTAAGGCTTTGGGACACAGCCCTAGCCTTTAGGCAGGAAATAACAAAACAGAAATTAACATGAAACAAACAGGTAGAGGCTGCTTCAGCTAACAATGTTTTCATTTAAACAGTGAGTAATTAGCTCTGACCTTTCAGAGCAGTTAAGGTTGACCAACCTTCTGGCCTCCTGTTTATATCCATTTAGTGAGAACAATGTTTGGTTTCCAACATCTCCCCCATTTTCTTTCCTCTAAAAAATCTTGCATCTGCAGACTAGAAATAAATATTAGGAACAAAAAAATAAGACAAGCAACAATGGCTATGCTAAGAGGTAAATGAATAAGTCTATAGTATCTTTCTTTCTGGACCAACAGTCCTTTGAGTCCCAATTTCAATGTCCAACAGTTTTTTTTTAATGTACGTATTAGCAATGAAATTTCAGTTCTGGATGGTGGACAAATGGTGGCAATGCAGGTCTGACACTCTTTGGTTTGGTCCTGGGCAATCTGCATAGATGCACAGCTGCTGACTGTTAGGATGGCAAGGTGTCGTCAGCAACTTCCATCTCTGGACTGCTTCTCCTCTCGTCTTCATAGCTGGAGCATTCTCTGTTGTAGGAATTCACATGGTCTTGAAGCTTTTTTCCTGAAAATATATAAACATTCTCGACCAAAAGTTAGTAAAGGAATTTTTTCTATAAATTTGACTTTGGATCCTTTTTATTTTTGCCCAAATGATTTTCCTTTGACTTATTTTAATACTATGTTTTTCATGGGTGTCTTGCTGTTAAGTAAAAAAAATTTTAGATGCAATTTGGTTATAGGATGCTTTTTCCTTACATAGTATTACTGTACTATTCCCCTTTTTTTATTTAATTATGAGGCTTTTGGAAAATTTTTATAATGTAAATATGACTGCTTTATATTTATTGCATATTGAGTAATTTTACCATGCAATGAACTACCAATAGAAATTTAAGTTTATACTTTAGGAACAACTGTTTTCCAGTACAATTAAATTTTCTTGAATATTCACCTATTTCAATTAAGCAATTCAATTAATTTGAAAATTTAACTACTATTTTATTATTAAATTTAATATTCTAACAACAATCTTAGTTTTATCCTGTAAATATTAGTGGAAAGGATTATTTGCATTCTTGAGTAGGTCCTGAGCATTCCTGGTGTTAAGTTGGATTTAGAATATAGGGCAACTGTCAGCCAAGTCTGTCTGTTGCTGGGTCCCGATCTGAGCTGCACCAAATCTTTGTCTGTCATCTGTGTCCCGAACGGAGCTGGGCCAAGTCTCTGTCTTGTCACCTGGGTCCTGATCGGAGCTCGGCGTGGGAAGTGAAGTAGCCATGGGGCAGGAGACCTCCTCAGAAGGGGTGAAGGTTCAAGCCCCTGCAATGTTGGGGGGTGAGGATCAACCTCTGTTGATCCCCAAGTTTTTTCCTGATGGCCCCTCTGCGACTGTGCCTGTCTTAGGTCAAGAACTACCATACGGTATCAACCCACCTTACCCGTCATTGGAAAGCAGGGCGGCATAAGGCCCAGTTCCTGGCTTAGGCGGTGGTTGGTGTAACGTATAAGTTCCAGTTGCCCATCTCTGGCTAACCAACCATCCTCCAGGGCCAAGCAGGTTGATGTGAGGTTCAGTTCTGTCTCCTTGGCAGCCGATGCCCAGTACCTGCCTTGGGATCCCCTTGCCTTCTGGCAGGGTCCCAGCACTGATCACATATCTTGGGGAACCCAGGTTTCTTCTCCAGGAAGGGCCCAGCTAACACCACTGGGTGAGAGACAGATTCATGGTACCAGCCAACACGAGGCTTCAACCTCAGCATGAATAGAAAGCTCAGGCGACAGCTGTGGCAGGGTCTCTCTTAACAAAAAGAGCTAGAAAAGCCATTATAGAATGCTCAAGTGCCTTCTCACTGCCTTAATTCCTTTTATGTTATTTATTTATTTATTTATTTTTAAATTGCTACCAAATATTCAGAGAATTAGATTGTAAGTTTGTTTGGGATATTTGTCAAAAAAATTATAATGACATTGCAGAATAATATCATGTAAGGATATTCTTTGTTCTAGGCCATGGCAATTCAATTCCAAACTGGCTATCAATTTCTTTTTTGTATAGACAAGGTCTTAGTTACTTTATTAGAATACTTAATCAAATTGCTTACAAAAAATAAAAAGCTAATTTATTAATTAAAGTAGGTATCTCAATTTTAAAGCAAAAGAAATTTAGTAAATGTTTATGTCTGATTCACAAGCCACAAATGTTGCCCCGCCTCTAGCTTAAGAATATAGGTGGCTTTGGGCTTTTTGTCATTTTAAATTCTAATGTTGGAATTTTAAGAAATATTTGTTTAATTTTGCCCTTCTTAGAGACTACAAGAAACAGGGGAATCAGTACACCTAAGGGTTCTTACCCATGAAGGGTCAGGAATATCAGTCAAAAATACTTCCCCATGTGCCCCAGGAAATATTACCATACTACTGATAACTGTTGGTATTGCAAGAAGTATGTTCTTAGGTGTCTGTACCGTCCTCTTTACCATGCTCCCGGTGACATGGGACCCTAAATTCCTGTAGGAATAGCTTGCAGAGCAATATCAGGAGTCTAAGTGACCGTTATGGTGCTGTTAAGATCCAGGCCTGTGCTTCCTGGAGTTGCTCAGATGAGGGAATCCACTGTGGGCCTTGCAGGGCAGGTTTTCTCTATTAATAACTCTGGCCATTTCCCGGTGGTTGACCATACCCTGTATCTAGATTTAGAGGCTGCCCATTTCTATGAAATTTTGATTTACACTATCTAGCCCAATGGTTACCTCTCTGACATCTAGGACACCGAGAGACTGGATCTCTCAGAGACTGAATGTTTATGCCTCTCCCTAGACTACTACCTTGGTCCTTCTTTGAGGCCAAAACCTTTACAATATTTAAAATATACTTATTAATTCTCATTTGATAAAGCTTTCCATGAATTTCAAGTATATTAGATTGGTTAAATTTAAGAAGATGTCCTTTAAAAAGAGAACAAATTTCTTGTATAACTCTGGGCCCATGAAGCTTTATAAGAATCATCTCTGTTAAAGCCTTGAAATTTTAACATGGAAAAAAACATCAAATATATATATTCATTATATGATTTAAAGATTATAACACTTTTTATAATTATCTTAAGATATCAACTATATTTTTAAACTGTCAGTTGGGAACCACAGAATTAATCCTTTTTTATTAGACCAATCAACAATGTATTTTGAATTCCTAATTATTAGATAAATTTTATTTCATTTTCTCCCAATTTAATTTGCATTTAGCTAAAAACCTTGATTAATAACACAAAATATTTTCTTTTTGGTTTCTTTCCGCCATTTTTCTTAAAAAATAAAGACCAGTTTTGGTTTTTCTTTTTCTGCAGCTTTTGCGGAGAGATTCTAGCTTAAATCTTTCTAATATGTCCAAAAAGGTGGACAATTGCGCGCATTTCTTTTTAAGCCGGGCTTCTCCCCTCACGAGTACAGAAATTCCAGACACATCTCTAAATTTTTAAAATTTTTTCATGGCAAGAATGGAGACTTTAGATTAGTATACTGGGAGAGTGGACTTTCATACTGGATTGCCACAGTGTCTCACTTCCTCCACATCATGCTTACTTGAGGGAGGAAAGCATGAGTAACAGATCTGGCTGAATTTCTTTTCATGCTTAAAAGATAAAGACAGATCTTTAATTTTTTCTTTCTTTTTCGCTTTCCCAAGTAATAACTAGCACCTAATTTGGCCAAGATTAGCATTTCCCTGTGATTTCTCTTATAATTTTTAAATGAAACCTCAGTAATCTAATTGCAGGAGAGCAGAGAGCCTTGCCCTCTCCTGCCACCTTTGAATTTCTCCACACCAGAGGCGGTTTCAGCACTGGAGTTTCACTTATTACAGATTTCAGATTCCAAATGCAAACTAAGACTTTAATTTGAACAAGAAACCACATTATTTAAGCTTGCAAACCAAAAGTCTATAATAAAGTTTACTTTATATTTATAAACTAATTCTTCCCCATTAGCTTGGCTGCAAAAGACATTCCCGCCCTACTTACAGATTGAGACTCTGTAGTTAATCCGTGGGCTTTGCGTACGTTGAATTCCCCTCACCTTTTCCTAGGTGAATCTTCCCTCACCATTTTCCTTGGTGAATTTTCCTTCCTTCGCTCTTAGGCGAATAATACCTTCTCCTCCAGACGTCTCATGGTCAGGCGCCAGATGTGAGCACCTTTTCCGCATTCCCTGTTGGGCGCCAGATGTGGGCACCTTTTTCTGCAGTCTCTCTTGGGCGCCAGATGTGGGAATCTCTTTCCACGTCCCGCATGGTTCAGGGTTCCCGGCTCAGGGTTCGGGTTCTGAAGGAGGCCACACACAAACGAAATGAGAGACTAGAAAACATTAATTTGGCGATATTGGGGGGCCAGGCGGGAGCCTTCCTCTAGTGGAAAGGACTGCCATTTGCTCCGGCCTTTTTCTCCCTTTTATTAAGGCTTTGGTTCAGACCCCTAGCCTTTAGGCAGGAAATAACAAAAACAGAAATTAACATGAAACAAACAGATAGAGGTTGCTTCAACCAATAATGTTTCAACTAAACAGTGAGTAATCAGCTCTGACCTTTCAGAGCAATTAAGGTTGACCAGCCTTCTGGCTTCCTGTTTACATCCATTCAGTGAGAAGAATATTTGGTTTCCGACACCTCAGAAAAGCAGCTAAATAAAACAGAGGCATGCAAAATGTCAGAAAAAGAATTCAGAATAAGGGTCATAAGAGTTCCTAAACTGAATGGAAGAAAAAAAATCAACATCTTATGTAAGAATTAAGAAAAAATGGATGAAAAAATCAACAACCTATATAAGAATAAAAAGAAATGAAGAGTGATATAGCTGCAATAAAAACACCCTGGAAAATTTCAACGATAGACTAGGAGAAGCGGAAGACCAAATTAGTGAATTAGAAGACAGAGAAGTAAAACACAGCCAAAATGAATTGCAATTGGGGGAAAAAATCAAAAGACAAGAGGAGATACTAAGGGAGCTATGGGACAATATGCAATGGAGCAACATACAAATAATAGGGGTGCCAGAACAACAGGAAGAGGAACAAGGGTTAGAAGACCTATTTGAAGAAATAATGTCAGAAAACTTCCCTGATGTAGCAAAAAGTCACACAAGCACAGAGAGTCCAAAAAAGGATGAACCCAAAAAGATCTACACCAAGACACATCATAATTAAAGTAGTAAATATTCAGGAAAAAAATAGAATCTTTAAAGGCTGCAAGAGAGATACACAAAGTTATATACAATGGAGTTCCCATTATATTATCAAATGATTTCTGAATATAAACACATGAGGTCAGAGAAGAATGGAAGAAAATTTACAAAATGATGCAAACCAAGGGACTGAGTTCAAGAATACTCTATCCAACAATGCTAAGATTCAAAATTGAAGGAGAAATAAGGAGCTTCACAGGCATAAAAAAACACTAAAGGAGTTTATCACTACCAAGCCATCAATGCAAGAAATGCTAAAGGGACTGTTGTAAAAAGAAGAAATAAAAAGGTAAGAAGGAACACAGACACAAAAAAATAAAAATGGCTACAAACAAGTACTTTTCAATAATAACTTTAAACATAAACTGACTAAATGCTCCAATCAAAAGACATTGAATAGATGAATGAACAAAAAAATCACGGCCATGTATATGCTATCTAGAGACTCACCTCAGAAAAAGGGACTCACACAGACTGAAAGTGAAGGGATGGAAAAAACATCTTTCAGGCAAGTGGAAATGAAAAAAAAAACAAAACTGAGGTAGCAGTATTTATATCTGACAAAATAGACCTCAAAATAAAGGCCATAACAACAGATAAGGTAGGCCACTGCATAATAATAAAGGGATCAATACAACAAGAGAATATAACCCTGATAAACATATATGCACCCAATGCAGGAACACTAAAATACACATAAAAAAAAAATCCTGGAAGATACCAATGGAGAGTTCAAGAACAATACAATCATAGTATTGCACTTTAATACACCACTGACATCACTGGATAAATAATCGAGACAAAACATCAGCAAAGGAAGAGTAATTCTAAATGACTAACTAGATCAGATGGGCCTAATTGACATCTTCAGAGAATTTCACCTCAAAGCCATGGAATATATGTTCTTCTCAAGTGAACATGGGACATATTCAAAAATAGACCCCAAATTCGAAAAGACTGAAATCATATCAAGCCTTTTCTCAGACCACAATGGCATAATATTAGAAATAAACTACAATAAAAACATCCCAAAAAATTCAAACACTTGGAAGCTGCATAACATGCTATTAAACAATGATTGGGTTATCAATGAGATCAAAGAATACATTAAAAAACATTCTGGACAATAGTGACAATAAAAACACAACAATGCAAATGTTATGGGACACAATGAAAGAAGTCCTGAGAAGGAAATTTATAGCTCTACAGGCCTACCTCAAAAAACAAGAAAAAATGGTAATGAATCATCTAACTCAACAACTCAAATAATTAGAGAGAAACAAGAAAAGCCCACAGTGAGCAGAAGGAAAGAAATAATAAAGATCAAAGCAGAAATGAATGGCATAGAGATCAAAAATCAATACAAAAAGTCAAAGAAACCAAGAGCTAGTTTTTTGAAAGGATAAACAAGATTGATGAATCTCGAGCCAAGCTCACCAAGAAACAGAGAGAGGACCTAAATAAACAAAATGAGAAATTAAAGAGGCAAAATAACAACAGACCCCACAGAAATACAAAGGACTATTAAAAATACTATGAACTGCTCTACTTCAACAAAGTAGATAACCTGGAGGAAATGGACACATTCCTAGAAAAATAAAACCTTCCAAAACTCACTCTGGAAGATTCTAGAAATCTCAACATGCTGATAACTATGGAAGAAATTGAAGCAGTCATCAAAAAGCGTTCAGCAAACAAAAGCCTGGGGCCAGAAAGCTTCACAGGGGAGTTTTACCAAACATCCAAGGAAGAACAAAAACCTAACCTCCTCAGTGTATTCCAGAAAATTTAGAGGAAAGAAGACTTCCAATCTCCTTCTATGAAGCCAAAATTACCCTAATACCAAAGCCAGATAAAGATAACACAATGAAAGAGAATTATAGGCCAGTAATCCTCATGAACATAGATGTCACTGCTAACATGTACACTCAAAACACTGTTGGACATTGAAACTGGGACTCAAAGGACTGTTGGCCCAGAAAGGAACTTACTACAGACTTATTCATTTACCTCTTAGCATAGCCATTGTTGCTTGTCTTAGTTTTTGTTTTTAATGTTTATTTCTAGTCTGCAGATGCAAGATTTTTTAGAGGAAAGAAAATGGGGGAGATGCTGGAAACCAAACATTGTTCTCACTAAATGGATGTAAACAGGAAACCAGAAGGCTGGTCAACTTTAACTGCTCTGAAAGGTCAGAGCTAATCATTCACTGTTTAGTTGAAACATTGTTAGCTGAAGCAGCCTCTAGTTGTTTGTTTCATGTTAATTTCTGTTTTTGTTATTTCCTGCCTAAAGGTTAAGGGTGTGTCCCAAAGCCTTAATAAAAGGGAGAAAAAGGCCAGATCAAGGGGTAGTCCTTTCCACTAGAGCAGTGGTTCTCAACCTTCCTAAGGCTGAGACCCTTCCATACAGTTCTTCAGGTGGTGGTGACCCCCAACCATGAAATTTTGCTACTGTTATGCATTGTGATGTAAATATCCAATGGTCTTAGGCGACCCCTGTGAAAGGGTCATTAGACTCCCAAAGGGGTTGTGACCCACAGGTTGAGAACCGCTGCACTAGAGGAAGGCTCTTTCCTGGCCCCCCAATATCGCCAAATTAATATTTTCTAGTCTCTTTTTTCATTTGCATGTGGCCTCCTCCAGAACCCAAAACCTGAACTGGGAACCCTGAACCATGAGGGATATGGAAAGGGGCTCCCACAAGGGAGGCCAGTCTGTAGCTTAGGACACCCCCTGGGGGCTCCCAGACTGTGAGAGGGTGTAGGCTGGGCTGGGGGATCCTCCCCAAGTGTATGAATTTTCATGCACCAGGCATCCAGTAAAATATAAACTTTACAGCACAAAACTAGTAACAGTTGATGAATTAAGGGCTCAAAAATACCAAACAAAGTGACTTTCAATATTTGTGATTCCAGTGCTTTGCATTTGAAAGGAAATGAACTCCCCTCCATCTTGTCCTATAGGGCTGGGACCCCTGCCTAAACCCCCTCCCTTTTCTGGGAGTGGCCACAGGTGTGCCAGCAATGTCCTAGCTTCCCCAACCACCACCTGAATGAACCAATGAAGCTCCAGGAACACAGCGAGGGTCCCAATTATGCTAAACCACAGAGAGACCCCAATTCAAGCGACCAATTCTGTAACCCTAATCACTTTCCTAAGCCCTCCCAAATATCCTACCTCATATAACTCATTGTTCCCTCCCCTCCCCCTCCTTCCACCCCTGGCTGGCTCTCTCATCTCACTGCTGCACCAGGGAAAGGCTGGGAGCCAAACCAGGGTTTGAATAAAGACTGTTTGCTTTTGCATTGGAAAAGGCTCCTTAGTGGTTGATTATTGGAGACCCCAAACTCGGCATATCACATTAAAACAGTGCCTGGACTAGATGGTCATCAGTTTGAAAATATTCATTGACGAAAAAGATACGTATATATTTATTTCTGTAGATTCTTTTAAATCTTGAAAATCAACTGTATGGTAATCAACACTGACTTGATAATCATTCAAAGTGTGCTTGGGATATATATGTGGATAAAGATGATTCAATATATACCAAGTAAAATTTTCAATAAAAATTTTATTGCTACTTATGTTTAAGAAATTGGGAAAGCAAGATTTTTTCACATTTTCTTATATTTGGATAAAGCTGCAAAGATATCTAAGCAACTGAAAAAAAATGGAAAACATTAAATGGCAGGGGAATAGAGGAAAAATAAATAAGGGGTGACTTCATAATTATTTTAATATTTGAATAAATGGTTAATTATCTGTTTCAAAAATATATAATACGTTTTTTAAAGAAACAATATATTTTACCATTTTTTTCTCCCTAGAAACATTAACTGCAACAAAGAACATTTTAATATTTTTACATATAGCAGTTTAGGAGAGAAATCAAATAGGAAATTTATCATATCCTTTCCTGACTGTCATGTTTGTTTTAGACCACATTGGTCCTATAGTGAGTTTTGTAGATTATAAAACTGCATAGTCCATCTGAGGTGGTTCAAATCAATGATGGTTGATCATTGGGCTACCATTTTTATTGGAAGATACTTCACAGACCTCCTACATTTCTATAGCAGAAGCACTGGCAGTCATTTGTTCCAGATTAAGTTTTCAAGGATGTTTGTATGGTAAACTTATTTAAAAGAGAGAAATGGTGCCCAGGCTGCTGTGTGACTCTATGATTAAGCATTGACCTATGAACCTGGAATGTTCACATACCTCAGTTTCAGGATCGATCCTCAATGTGCAGGAGGCAGCTGATCAATGATTCTCTCTCATTATTGATGTTTATATTCTTCCCTCTCCTTTCCTCTCTAAAATCAATAAATATGTATATAATAGAGGGCCAGTGTATGAAATTTGTGCATGGGAGAGGGGGTGTCTCTCAGCTTACCCTGCACTCTCTCCAATCTGGGACCTAAACGGGCAAACAACCCTCTCACAATCCAGGACTGCTGGCTCCCAACTGCTCGCCTGCCTGCCAGCCTGATCACCCCCCCCAACCACACCCCTGCTAGCCTGTTTGCCCCTAATTACTCTTCCCTGCAGTCCTAATCACCCCTAACTGCCTTCCCATGCAGGCTTGATCATCACCAACTACTTTCCCTTGCAGGCCTGGTCCCTCCCAACTACCCTCCCTTGCTGGCCTGGTCCCTACCAACTGCCCTCATCTGATCATCTTGTGGTGGCCATCTAGTGTCCACATGAAGGAAGCCATCTTTGACCACATGGGAGCAGTCATCTTGTGTGTTGGAGTGATGGTCAATCTGCATATTACTCTTTTATTAGATAGGATATATTACCTAATAAAAGGAAACATGCAAATTGACCATCACTCCCCTATGCCCACAGCCAATCAGAGTAAGTATGCAAATCAACCCAACAAAGATGGATGGGCGGGACACCTGTGATGAGGGAATGAGAGGGGGGGTGGTAAGGGGAGCTACAGGAGTAGTGCTCCAGACATTAGTGAGGACGTGCCAGCTCTTGGGCAGCCAGAGAGCAGGGACTTGCCATCTCCCAGGCAGCTGGGAGTGAAGCCAGGGGAAGGAAGGCATATTCTTGCACAAATATCATAAAACAGGCCTCTAGTATATATATGAAATAGTGTCTCAATTTGGAGCAAAAGGTAGGTTTGTTTACGGTATAATATTAAAAAAAAATGTTTCTCAGGCAAATGGACAGGCTGCTTGCAGCCCATTTACTAGTATAAAAGTTTGGGTTTTTCTGACAAGTGGTTTCTCTTGTATTATGAAACTTATTGCATGTGCAGAAACTTACTTGAATCCTTTAGAAATTTAGGCTCAAGAAACAAGAAAATGATCATACATCGGGTGCTACTGTTGCAGTTTGTAGTAAATTATGCTTTGAGCCCAGAATCTCTTATTTGCTGACATTAAATGTCTGCAGACTAGCTTATCAGCTTGCAAGTAGCATAAAATCTCAGACCTTTCATGGTCTGGACAACATTTAGACCAAAAAAAAAAAAAAAAAAAAAAAAAAAAAAAAAAAAAAAAAAAAAAAAAAAAAAGAAAGAAAGAAAGAAAGGAAGGAAGGAAGGAAAAAAGGAGAAAGAGCAATCTCTGGTCTGTGTGGCTCAGTTGATTGGGCATCACCCTGTGCACCAGAAAGTTTGCCAGCTTGATTCCTGGTCAGGGCACAGCCCAGGCTCTGGCCTCAATGCCTAGTGTGATGGCCTGAAGGAGGTGGCCAATTGATGTCTCTCTCTCACACACCAATGTTTCTTTCTCTTCCTCCCTCTTCTTTTCTCTTTCTCTATAAACCAATAATAAAAAATATCTATTTTAAAAGGAAATAAATATATCCGATCAGATAGCTAATTGTATTCACATCTAATTTTTAAAAATATATCTTATTGATTTTTTACAAAGAGGAAGGGAGAGGGATAGAGAGTTAGAAACATCAATGAAAGAGAGATATTAATCAGCTGCCTCCTGCACACCACCTACGGGGATGTGCCCACAATGAGGATACATGCCCTTGACTGGAATTGAACCTGGGACCTTTCAGTCCGCAGGCAGACACTCTATCCACTGAGCCAAACCGGTTTCAGCAGATCTAATTTTTAAAGTAGCTATTAGCCTTTTGACCAAACTTGCCATCTTGTCATTAAATAATTTTTGTATTGAACCTAATTATTTTAAAAGTAACAGAAAAAAGTATATAAAACAGCAAACAGAAAGATTCCATTTATATGTGAGTGTGTGCATGAACCTGGAAGAATGAAGATTTCAATAGTGACACTCTCTAGGAGGTAGAATGCCACGTAATCTTACTTCACTTCCTTATGCCTTTCTATATTTAATGATTTAGGGGGGAAATGCATAATTTTTTAAATGGCAATATTTTAATTATTAAAATGTTTATTTAATTCAAATTTTTTCAAACTGATTTGTGAGTATAGGCAAAATACACTTATAACAATCATCTCAAATGCCCACATTATTTTTCTAATGGCTTTTCTACAAATGTAACCCAAAAAGTAGCATGCAAGAATTGATATTTTCTCTGTCACTTCAGTATTAAAGTAAAAAAATAAAATTCTAAGACAGTTTGATAAGAATTAAGTTGTTGTAATAACCTAATGTTTTAGTTACTCCTTTGTTTAAGTATATATTCTGACAATATTTTATACTTGCTTCAAATACTTTCAACTTATTAATTTAAGCCAAAGCATGCTACTTTTAAAATTAGGATATTCAATACTTTTAACCCCCTTTTACCTCTAGTTGAGTTTGCCCAAGCATGCCTTTTCTCCCTCTCTTTTTAATGTTACCCTTTTAGAAACATATGCCATTTTTTATAACAATACTGTAAAGTTGTCTGAAGGGGGTGATGGTTTAATCTATTATTTCTTATGTACAGGGTTAAGAGGCTTAGACAGATGTTTTTGAATTTGCTGAAGACACATTTGTGAATAAAAACCTAGTTTGAGTTCAGATAGCTGAATGCGGCTTCCATATTAAAATTGATTCACTAATGCACTGTCCTAATGACTGTAATCACAATTTACATAGATTAATTTTATTGAAGCATGTCAGTAAGTAGTCAGTTCTTTTCACAGTAAGGAGAGAAAAAAATTAAAAAACTAAAGAGCTCTTCATTTCTTTCTTAATAGTTTCCCAACCTCAGCACTATAGTCAATTTGTTCTACATAAGTATTAGCTGCTGGAGTTGGTGGAGGGGATGGGTAGTGCCAGAGAGGTGGGGGAAGAGGTGTTCTGTGCCTGATAGGATGTTTAGCAGCATCCTGGCCTTTATTCATAGATGCCAGTAACTTCCCCGGTAATAATATTTCCAGAAATTGCCAAAATTCCCCTAAAGGCAAAATTACCTCCATGGTATCATTGTAATCAGAATTTGCCTGGTAAAACTGGGGATGGAATATATTAGTTAACCTGGTGATATGATTTATTAAAGTCTTATTGTTGTTCATACTTTTTGATATTGGTAACTTTATTTTTGAAATATTAGTTCCTCAACTGCTCTTACACTTGTAAAGAAAAGGCAGCTATTGATGGGTGTGTGAGAAGAAGTTGTGATCCAATGAGAATGAAGCAAATAAGGTTTAAAAATATCAGTTGCTCACCCATAAGACAACATACATAAAATATTTCAATTATATACATAAAAATACCATACATAATACCATGCATAAAATACTTAGAATCTTCCTTGATGCAATACTCTTACATTCTTGATTCATTATCCTGACCCTTATCTTTTCTATCATTCACACTGGGGGGAAAAAATGCGTGAGAGAGTGTACACGTTTTCCTTACTCTCTGAAATTGTGCCATCAATCTACTCATTATATATGTCAGATGTTTTCCAGTTGCTATTTCAATAAAATTTGCATTACATTTTACTTGATTTATAAACTTTTGTTATGCACTTAATAATAATTCATCTGTGTTTACATAATTTTTTAAAAATATATTTTATTGATTTTTACAGAGAGAAGAGAGAGGAATAGAGACTTACAGACTTGGGGGTGAATGGAGGGGGGTAATAGGGGGAAAAGGGGACATCTATAATACTTTCAACAATACTAGTAAAGATACACTTTTAAAATGTAAAGAAACAAAAACAAAGCAGTGGAAATAAGGGAGGACTTGTTTAGTTTTTTGTTGGTTTGTTTTGTTTTGAGGTCTAGACTTTCGTGAATGATCCAAGGAGAGGGGGCAAGAGATGACAATGAAGGTGGAACAGGCACATGCAGAAAAGAAGTTCCTGAGAAAGCAAGCTATGATTCCAGGCAGAGAACCACAGAAAGAGGGATTCAGCTTTCACTGGAGGGATATACTTTATCCCCTCACTTCTCATAGGCAAGAAATAGAGTAAATATTCAAGTATGATGGAAGTTTTTCTGGTGATCAATTACCAATATGCTATGATTTGAATTTAATAAAATATAACTGATGAACTATACAGGCATAATTTAACCTATTTCTGATGAAATACAAAATATTCTCAATTCTTCTCTTTTACTTTGGAAGAGTACAAATATGGCATTCATGAGTGCACATTTCATGCTCCCCTTTGTAAACCATTTTTAACATGAGGAAATAAAATAAATAGCATGCTTTCACATACCATTAGAAATAATTAGGTACTGAAAATGAATCAGTACTAAATTTGCAGCCAAAGAGCAAACTAAAATTGAATCTGTACCTTTGAAAAACTACTTATACTCTAACTTACTCTCAAACACAGCTATTTATTCATGGTCCTATCAGTTTGTGTTAGCCAGTTCTAAAAAATAAGCTTTATCCTCACCTTTGATCCCAAAGAACTCTGAAAAATACCTTTTGGACATGAACTCAAGAGGATTTCATCCTACTCTAATTCTCTGAGGATGTTGGCTTCATTCCCAGAAAACCTCAAAATGCAGGTCAGCTGGTGCAATGGTGATGTTCTCATTTTTACAAGGAGCAAATGATGCCCCTTTGTTGAATATAGACTTCTAAAAGTATGTTAAAATCCATCATATGTAGAAGGAAACAAATGGAAATAGAAAGGTTCGTGGCAAAAGTGCATAATACACTGTAGGGGCTCCCCAATGGCAGTGTATTTCCCATTATCATTCATAAAGGCATTGTGATTGGGGAGCAGTGAAAGAAGAAAGAAAGGAAGGAAGACAGAGAGAGAGAGAGAGAGAGAGAGAGAGAGAGAGAGAGAGAGAGAGAGAGAGAGAGAAAGGAAGGAAGGAAGGAAGGAAGGAAGGAAGGAAGGAAGGAAGGAAGGAAGGAAGGAAGGAAGGAAGGAAGAAAAGAAAGGGCTAGGAGCTTGGGTCACTGGGGAGTGATCAGGCCAAGATGAGATAGCAGTTGTGGGTGATCAGGCTGGTGGGGAGTGGGGCCATTGGGGATAAACAGACCAGCAGGGGAGGCAGTTGGGAGTGAGCAGGCCATCAGTGGGGGTCAGTGGAGGTGATCAGGACAATAGGCGGGGGGGAGAGGAGCAGTTTGGAGTGAACAGGCCAGCAAGGGGGCCAGGTGGGGGTGAGCAGGACAGTGGCAGCAGACAGTTGGGGGCAAGCAGGCTGGCAGGCAGAGTGGTTAGGGGTAACCAGGAAGGCAGGCAGGTGAGTGACTGAAGCCAGCAGTCCAGATTGTGAGAGGGATGTCCGACTGCCAGTTTAGGCCTAATCCCTGTAAACTGGCAGTAGGACATCCTTTGAGGAGTCCCATATTGGAAAGGGTGCAGGTCCTATCTGATTTAATGTTGTATTTCTAAATTATAGTATACTAGTGGCCCAGTGTGTGAAATTGTGCATCCTTCCCCCTCTCCCGCCATGCACAATGTCATGCACCGGTCCACTAGTATGCTATAATTTAGAAATACAACATTAAATCAGACAGGACCCCCAAGAGACTCTGCAACCTACAATTATCTCTTAATATTAATAAAGAGGTTTATTTCTGTTTAAGCAGATATAATTTTAAATTGGTGACCTGTGCTTGCTACTGAATAGTGCTCTGAGATAGAATTTGGGAAAGGCAAAAAGCTAAAGACAGGAGGGCACCAAGAAGATTTCCAGTGACAAAGGGGACTAGAAAGAATTAACCCTAAATTCAAAGTAACTTATAAATGGGAGTTTGTTAACTTCTATGTGTACAACCATTAAACAAGAAATGTATTCTACAAAGAGTAATCTTTCTACAATATCCTTCCAATGTATAGTGAACAATATCATTTCCCTTAGTATTCACATAACGACTGGACTTCAAGAAGAATTTCTTAGAGGGCAACTGGTGGGGTTGGTAAAATTTTTGTTTAAAATTTGAGAGAAATATGACTGTGAACTAAAATTTTGTTATGCTCCAGTACAAACATCAAAAGTTTTAATTATTACTTAGCCAGTTTGGATCAGTGGATAGAGTGTCAGTCTATGTCCTGAAAGGTCCCAGGTTTGATTCTGGTCATGAGCACATACCTTGGTTGTGGGCTCAATTCCCAGGGTGGAGCATGCAGGGAGCAGCTGATCAATGATTCTCTCTCATCATTGATGTTTCTCTCTCTCTCTCTCTCTCTCTCTCTCTCTCTCTCTCTCTCTCTCTCTGAAATCAATAAAAATATATTTTAAAAAAGTTTCAACTACCTAATGCAAGTATTTTCTATTTATCAAAGGTGAAGTGGGTAATGTTATATGGCTCAGTTTTTACTTGAAATGCTGTCTCCTTCACCCACCTCTCACTCCATGCATTCCAATTCTAGTTGATACTGAAGTTCCAAATCCAGGATACACATCCTCTTAACTTGTTCATTGCTCTTTGCATGGTATCTTATCACTTTCCTGGGCTCAGTTTGGTAGATCGGTACAGATAACTTGAAAATCAGTACAATTCAGAAAAAAAAAATGAAATATTTTATTTTATCAATCAATTCCCACAAAAACCAAGGTGTTTAGCCCATAGTAGAAATTAAACTTTATTGGGTGAGCAAGTAAGCCATACCTTAAAAAGCAAAGTATTTATTTGTGTCCACAGGTGCCAAGAAAAATGGAGGCCTTATGATACTTTTGTCCTACAGTGAACAAGTCAACATTAAATGAACAAAATATAATTTATTTCAGCTATTGATGCATGTATAAGTTTGAACACATAATTAAAACATGCTTTTTGTCAACTGGATAAAGATAAATCCCAAGTCCTGATGAACAATTTTAGTATCTACCCATGAAGTTACATTAGGTAGACATCCTATGGTACAACTGGAACAAAAGCTAATGTGAAAGTCAAACTTGAGCTTTAGCCAACATTTTTTATAGTAAAAATGATAAAGACAAAAACCTTAGTCAAAATTAATTTCCTAAAAATATTCTATGCCCACCATTTGAGACTAAGATATGCAGTTGTGGGTCACATTAAGTCATAAGTCTTCCTCAGAGAAGGATCCAGAAGGAGAAAGGAAGGAATAGATATAGTCGCAAGAAGTCCTACTGCATGACTGAAGTGATACAATGATCAACATCCATCTGATCCTAAAGTACCTATTTAACCAAAGGCTGATTCTCTTTTTGATTCTACATGTCTAATGAACTAGAGATTTTTAGCCTGGTGAGAAAGATCCCTGGTTCTGATGAAGGCATTAGCTAACAGAGAGTGAGAACTATATTATCCACAGCTAGATGAATGACCACTATCTCAACTGCCTTTATGTGGAAAAAAAGAATTAGCTGGACAAATATCTAGGTCTGTATTTCATTTAACACTATAAGTATATAACTTCTTCCTCTCAATTTTTAAATTGCTATTTTGAAAAATTTATTTAAAAATTTATGACTACTAGTATGAAAAAAATGTATAACTGATATTAGTTTGCATGCAATAGTCATTTGGGTTGGCTTTATTTCAACTTCATTGTCATTTTAAGCAAAATGTAAGGTATGGAATATTTTCTGGTTTATAGTATCTATCTTAAAACAAATAAGTAAAACAAATAGTATCTATCTTAAAACAAATACTTTTCTCATGGGTATTAATGTTGACAGATACTGGTGAAAAAAACCAACAAGCATTCTGAAGTGATCCTACTCCTTTCCTGGGAGGATTAAAACAAATTGCCCATCAATCTGTTTTTGCACTCAATAAGACCAAGTGTCAATAAGTCCAACTTGAAATCACAACCATGAATTCTTTAATCTTTGGGATCAATTTGTGCAAAGAGGAGAAAAAGTTTTTAGAGACACAGGGGGAATACTTCAGCCTAGCAGAAATACAGCCCTTAGATGCAAACCAATTATTCATCAGCAGGAAGATATGCAATTTCAGGTCTGGACAATGATTTCAGATCCAATTTCTAGTTATATCTTGAATATCTTTGCTGTCACAGGAAAATAAGTTGGCAAATTCACAACATTGACCCAGTGCTCAAAGATGTTTTTCAGAATCTCCTTCAAAACAACAAAAGGAATATAAAAACTCTTTGAAACTGCATAACACTATTCTCCACCTGATATGGTTTTAGATGTTTGTAAATGTTATTGCTCATGGATGAGTTTCAGTATGATTTAATGCTACAATGCGCAATTGCATCTTTTTCATAAAAATACTTTTAAACTTTGATTCCAATACAAAAATCTATCTTTTAAAATGCTTACAGATAGGAAAAATGGTCTCAAACTTAATTTTTTTTCTAACCTGCTATTTGATATTTCTGCCACTAATTTCTCAACATCACCATACAAATCATCATGCAAATTCACTCTTCAATGCAACTCAGAGAGCTATTTAATTTAAAAAACGATGTGTTAGATTACCAAAGCTAGTTTTTGAATGTTTTCTATGTATCAAGCACTATGACAGGCATACATAGATAAAAATAAATAGAGAATAAAAGCCTATAAAGTCTTGATAGTTTTATATTGCCTTCTTCTCTTCATTTTATGATATGTAACTCCAAATCCAACCAACTTCTGCAGCTTGATTTCTTTGTTTTCTTTATTTTTCCACATCATCATTTATCACCCCCTACACCCTCTTCCATCTCCAGCCCCATAACTCAACAACCAACACACTGATATCCCTTTATCTTTTTTTTTTCTTTTTACTCAAACCCTCCAAACCCCAGAGCCCTACATTCCCAATAGCTGTCAGCATGCTTCCTATCTGAGTCTGTCACTATTTTGCTTGTTAGTACAGTTTGTTCATTAGATTCTATATATGAGTGAAACCATTATGGTACTTATCTGTCTCTGACTGGCTTATTTCACTTTGCATAATGTTTTCCAGGTCCATCCATGCTGTTGCAAAGTGTAAAACTTTCTTCCTTTTTATGACTGAATAGTATTTCATTATATAAATGTATCATAGCTGTTTTATCCACTCTTCTAATGGACACCTAAGCTGCTTGCAAATCCTGGCTATAGTAAATAATGCTGCAATGACAAAGGGACATGTATATTCTTTTGTATTAGTGTTTCTGATTTCTTTAGATAAATTCCCAAAAATAAAATTGCTGAGTCATTAGGTAATTCCATTTTTATTTATTTTTTTATTTTATTTCATTTCAAGCACTGAATTGTCTATTCATACTGAACATATCACCTTACCTGAGTATCCCAAGCCCTTAAGTTCCTTTGTGATTTTTGTCTATGA
>PVJN01018882.1:0-14781 GCA_004026805.1 Lasiurus borealis
GATGGCCGGGCTGCTAATGGCTCCCCACGCGGACGGGATCCCGGCAAGGGGCGGGGGAGGGGATTCGGGCGCCGAGGGACCCCGCCCCCTCCTGTCGTTTTGCGGGGTGGGGCCTCTTGTGGGGGGGCGGGGCTTCTCAAATGCGGGGTGGGGTCTTGCGGAGGATTGGGCTCTGGCGAGGATGGGCCAGGCGTGGGCGGGGCCTTGGCCTTAGGGGCGGGGCCTTGGCCTTAGGGGCGGGGCCCTAGGACGGTGGGGACTGGGGCGGGGGCGCCCTTCTGGGCTGCGGGGGCTTTCTGTTGGAAGCGGGGCGGGGCGGGAAGGAGACCTAGAGTTAAGGGAACAGAAGGAGAACCCCATTCTGGAGCGGGGCTGCTGGGTCAACGCAGCTTTTATTGGCTCGTGGGCGGGTTTCCTGGGCTGACAATTGTGTGTGGGCGGGACTTCGGGGCTGAGGGTGCTGTGTGTGGGTGCAAAGCTTCTAAAGAGAGGGCGCTGGGTAGGGGCAGAGCTTTTGGGGGTGAAGGTATTCGTGTGGGATTTTTCTAAGCCGCGTATAATAATAGTGTGTGAACAGAGCTTCTGGGGTGGGGGCTGGTGAAGGGGCAGAGTTCAAGGGTAAGTGCTTTGCAGAGACTTGTAGGAAAAGCTTCCAAAGTGAGGAACTAGGGCAAAAGGTGTGTATTGTGTAAGCTGCCGTGTTGCCCTGAAGGGATACAAACAGGGCTGTAACCTTGACTAGAGCTGGGGTGGTGCCTAGAAGCAGGATGGAGCCTGGGAACCCGGGCTAGACGGCTAAGGTTAGAGAAATCGATTGTGGGTCCAAGTTTGGGTCCGCACACATACCCTTCTCCCAAAGCCACATCCCTGGCCCTGTGCTCAGTCAGGCTCTGGGTCTTGACCATAAGACATAGGATGCCCCTTGAGCTGGATCTCAGGCCCTGGGGGAAAAAACTTCAAGACTGCCCAGAATTGTAAGCCTATAGAAACTAGTTAGTATCTGAATGGACCAGCATATACCAGAGCTAAGAGCATGGGACCTGGACCCCAAACTGCCTGTGACACAGGATAAACTCACTTTCCCAATCTATGGAAAGCCTACCTTGCTGGTTTCATCACTCATCAATATATACTTACTGGGCATTAATGCTGGGCACTGTGGTAGGGGGAGAGGGTACAGTGGAAAAAAATACATAAATATAGTGACCTCACTGACCTTCCATACTAGTGGGTAAGACAGACAATAAGTATGCTAACAACTGAATAAGAAAAATCCCAAGAGTGAATTGTTGTGGGCGTGGGAATGAATTATGAAGCAGACACTTCCCAAATGGCAATTAGGGAAGGGCTCTCCAAACAGGATACAGCAAGTACAAGAGGTAGCATTAAGCTTGGTTTGCTGAAGGAGAGAGAGGCCAGGATGGCTGAGGCAGGGGGGCAGGCAGAGAATGGCAGACGAGGTTGAAGAGGGAGGCAGGAGCCAGATCTTAGGTCTTTGTGATTAAACGGTAAAGTGAGACAGCAGGTACACCGGTAGCCAGGGTCATTGCTGTTACCCTTGGTATGTGCCCTTGGGCTTGAGGATTTACCTTATTTGAGTCCCGCAGGAGGACGAAGAGGTCCCAACAGGACATCCTACTGTCGTAATCCGCTGTGTGAGCCGGGGTCCTCCGGGGGCTCTGGTGGGGGCCACACTTCCAGTGCCTCCGTCACCAGTGTCCGTTCCCGCACCAGGTAAGCTGCCTTTCTGTGTCCTGCCCCTCCCTGTGGGCTCACAGGGATAGTAAGGACAAAGCTGTCCCTGATTGAGCTCTAGGATGTGATTCCCCAGATGCCAGAAGGGGGCTCAGAAGGCAGCAGGAAAGACCCAGAGAATGGTCATTTGAACAGTTGCAGTGGGGTATCCTATATACTAAAAGGCTAATATGCAAATAGACCGAATGGTGGAACGACCGGTCACTATGACACACACTGACCACCAGGGGGCAGACGCTCAACACAGGAGCTGCCCCCTGGTGGTCAGTGTGCTCCCACAGGGGAAATGCCGCCTGCCTAAATCTCTGAGCCGGGCAGTCAGACATCCCCTGAGGGCTCCCAGACTGCGAGAGGGCGCAGGCTGGGCTGAAGGGACCTCCTCGCTCCACCCCCGCTCCGCCCCCAGCCGAGTGCACACATTTCAGGCACCAGGCCTCTCGTAGTGTAATAAATCCAAAGGCCTGGATCCTAGTTACAGTTCTGCTGTTGATTTGCTGGTGACTTGAACAAGCTATCTCCCGTCTTTGGGCCTCCTGTTTTCCTCATCTGTAAAATGGACCTAATACATTTTCCTTCCTGGGAAATGTTGGGAGGCCTGAACAAGAGTAGGAATGGGAAAAGGCTCTGTCAACCCCTATATCTGGCACGTCGGAGAAGGACTCCATTCCATCCATGAACTGCTTTCTGGCCTTACCCCACAATCCTGTGACCCAGAAGCCCTTCTCAGTAGGGTTCTCAGGTCAGCTCCTGATGTCTTCCCTCCCTGTCCCCAGGAGCAGTTCTGGGACGGGCCTCTCCAGCCCCCCGCTGGCCACCCAGACCGTCGTTCCCCTACAACACTGCAAGATCCCGGAGCTGCCAGTTCAAGCCAGCGTTCTGTTTGAGTTGCAGCTCTTCTTCTGCCAGCTCATAGCCCTCTTCGTTCACTACATCAATATCTACAAGACAGTGTGGTGGTACCCACCTTCCCACCCGCCCTCCCACACCTCCCTGGTAGGTGCCCTGCTAGGACCACCCGTGCATGTGTGTGTGCGATATGTTTGGTTTCAGCTGAGCACAGCTTACCTAGCACCCTGTAGGCTTGGCCTCATGCTGGGCAAGGAAAGTGTAGAAAGAACAGGAAACTGGCGATTCCTGAATACTCACCCCTAATGTGCCCACCACCACCACACTACGCATTGTAAACTTAGAGATGAATCTGATAGGTTTTGCCTAAAGGAGCACAGTCTTAAGTCCTGTGGGGGAGATGACCCATAGACATCTGTGAGTGTTTCAATGAGTGGAAGAATCTCCATGCAGAAGGAGAG
This sequence comes from Lasiurus borealis, assembly GCA_004026805.1. Taxonomy (NCBI): domain Eukaryota; kingdom Metazoa; phylum Chordata; class Mammalia; order Chiroptera; family Vespertilionidae; genus Lasiurus; species Lasiurus borealis. Next base: position 3,063 of record PVJN01018882.1, read on the forward strand.
GTTCAGGGACAGGGGAAGGGGTGATTAGGGCGAGAGGGCTCACACACCACTCTCTTATCTCCAGGGACGTTCCCACTTCCCTCCTCTGGGTCCTGTTCTACTCTAGGTAATTTCCTGTCCTGACTCAGCTGGAGGCCTATGAAGGTCAGAGAGTGGGGATAGTCCCTATGGAAAGGACTGGGCAGGGGGAGGCGGACTTAAGAATAGATTGTATATGGGCAGGGGGCCCACGTGACCCCCAGGCCTCTGCCCCTGACAGAACTTCCACCTGATCGACTTCAACTTGCTGATGGTGACCACCATCGTACTGGGCCGCCGCTTCATTGGGTCCATCGTGAAGGAGGTGATTGGGTCCCAGAGGCTGGGGACGTTGAGACTCCCTTTCCCCTGGGGGTGCCACGGTGATACGCGGAGCCCTTCAATCCTGAGGCGTTTCCTGGGGTCTCCCTTTGGACTTGGTTGAAGAACATCACTCACATCCCTTTGGCTGTTGGAGTTGACTGGGTGTTGAGGAGGGCTCACCTTGCCAGGTTCTGCCGAGGCTGCTGCCCCCTGTTTCCCTGGGTGGGATCCTAGGCCGTGCTGGGAGGGGTTTGGGCACCGCCTCTGTGGCCTTCATTCAAGGCCCCATCCCATCCTATCTCACCCTGACCCAGGCTTCTCAGAGGGGGAAGGTCTCCCTCTTTCGCTCCATCCTGCTGTTCCTCACCCGTTTCACCGTTCTCACGGCAACAGGCTGGAGTCTGTGCCGCTCCCTCATCCACCTCTTCAGGACCTACTCCTTCCTGAACCTCCTGTTCCTCTGCTATCCGTGAGTACCCCTCAAGCACCCCTCACTGCCTAACCCCTGGCTCTTGACCTTTGTCCTGAGTAGAGCGGGGTCAGCAGGCCCCCACACCCGGAAGACTCCCAGGCAAGGCAGCAGCAATGTTCTCTCACATTGTCAGACAATATCTCACTGAGATCAGAGGAGCAGAAACTGAGATGGCATCGTTTACCCAAAGTGCCACCAAGGCAGAGGTCAGAATAGGACTCAAATCTGAGTATATATCCCAAAGGGAGGTTCCTGAGGGAAGTGCATGTACTTTGTCTCCTCTCTTCCTTTCCTCTCTCTGATTCTCTCTCCGTCTCTGTCTCTCTATATATCAGTGTTTATGTAAGCTCTTGATGCCTCCTGTAGGTCTGTGTGCATGCAAGCACGTGTATATGTGTGTATATATATACTGTATATCTGCACAAGCAGGTGTATATGTCTGTCTCTGTTTGGTCACTCTCTCCCTCCATCTTGCCAGAACCCAAATTGTTGAAGATGGAGAGATAGTGTTTGAGAGGAGCCCAGGACTGCCCCTTTCTGGCCTAGAGTTGGGGAGGGCTTTGGCAAGGTGCCTACTCTGGCTGTTCCTGGGGCAGGCTCCTGGCTGCCTAGGCATTAACAGTTATTTCTCAACCCCTGAGCTTTCTGGCTCATGAGTTTCTCCAGGTTGGACCAGCCCTGTTCGCTGGGAAGCTTTATAGCTGGACACTTCTCCCTCTCTGCTCTGGCTAACCAGAAGGGCACTGTCATGGAGGAGCCCCATCACTATTGTTTCAGTGAAATCTAGTTTATAATTAGGAGAGTGACACATGCCATATACAAACATTAAACTTTATAGAGGCTTTTAACATAGAAAATAAAAGTCCACATAATCTCAGTCCCCCAGAAAACCACTCAAGTTTGACATGCTTGCATATCCTTCCTTTTTGTGTGTGCTAGAACACATACATGTACTTTTGTTTGTTTGGTTTTGTTGTGTTTTTTGTTTGTTGGTTGGTTTTCCTTACACACACATACTTTTTAAAAAACAAAAATGGGATTGTACTATGCATGATGTTGTAAAATTGATTATATTTTACACATAGTCATATAACTTGGATATGTTTTCATGGCAATACATATGGTCTATCTCATTTTTTTTTTTTTAGTATATTCTATTGATTTTTTTACAGAGAGGAAGGGAGAGGAACAGAGAGCTAGAAACATAGATGAGAGAGAAACATCAATCAGCTGCCTTCTACCCACTCCCCACCAGGGACGTGCCCGCAACCAAGGCACACGCCCTTGACCGGAATCAAACCCAGGACCTTTCAGTCCCCAGGCCAACGCTCTATCAACCGAGCCAAACCGGTCAGTGCTACCTCACTTTTTTTAATGGCCTGATAGCATTCTATTGTATAGATTTTTCACAATTTCTTTATCTTCTTTAAGTAGATTTTTTAGTTATTTCTAGCTTCTCCCTAGTTAATGAGGCAGGGAACATTCTTTTGCATACATCTTTGCACACTTGTTTAGTATTTTTGTAAAACAGATTTGCAGAAATAGAATTACTGCATCAGAAGATATGTCCATTTTTTAAAAATTGACTTGAGAGAGAAAGGAAGGGAGAGGGAGAAAGAGAGAAAAAACATGGATGTAAGAGAGAAACATTGATAGGTTGCCTCACCTGGACCCGGAAGCAAACCCACAACCTGGGCTTTGCCCTGACCGGGAATCGAACCAGGGACCCTTCAGTGCAAGCAACAACGCTCAACCAACAGAACCACACCAGCTTTGATAGCTATTAACAATTGACCATCCAAAATGGTTGTATTGATTTAAATTTTCAAAATTGCCTAAATTTGACCCTTTCTAGTTATTCTCCAGTGAGTGCATTCTTCTTGGCTACAGACATCATCCAGTGTTTATATCTTGAATTATTTTTTTATAAACGTATTACATGTACCTCATAAAAAAAGCAAATACAGTAGGCTAAAAGCTTATGACAAATAGCCTCTAACTCCACCCCCCCAGAGTAGTCCCACTTCTTAAAAGCAATTTCTGTCAGTTTCTGGTGTTAAATGTCTTTCAGGTTGCCTCCATAATTTTAGTATCTTTATACCTTTATTTACTCTTTTTAAAAATATATTGAAATTATAGTTGGGATAATAAGCTTACATAGTTAAAATTCAGCAGGTATAAATACTGCATACTAACTGCGGCACATGCCAGAGTTTTGGATTTGATCCCCAGCAGGGGTCGTGCAGGAGGCAGCCAATGGATGTTTTTCTCTCCCTTTCTCTCTCTAAAATTAATAAAAACAAAAATTCAACGGATATAAAAGAATATGAATGAAAACGTCTCCCCTTAACTCCCTTTTCCCAGCTACACAGTCTCCCTCCCCAGAGGTAGTCACCAATATTTCTGGTTTCTTGTATATCCTGGAAATAAATATCCGATGCATATACAAGCATACCACACACTTATATATGCACATGCATACAAGTGCACATGCAATAACAAAATATTTACCCTTCCATCCCTACTATTTCCAGTGTTTGATAAGTTGTTATTTTTAGTTTTCTATTGGTTATCATTTTCAGTAATATGAGAATGCCTGTCTTTTGTATTCCATCAATAGTAATCAGTATCTTAATTCCTTTTATGTAAAAGAAGAATATTAGGAACCCTGCCATTCCATTTTTTCTCCCATCTTCATCCTGTCTAATAAGTAGCCTTGATGTTATAAACATGAAAATGTTACTTAGTGTAGGGCCAAGTAGTATGCATAGATGACATTCCTTCTCTATAGTTAACTGAGTTACAATCTTGAGCCTCTTAAAAAAAGAATGTTCTAGTGTCTAGGTCAAATGGTTTCTCTTTTTTACATTCTATCAAATGCTTAAAATCGTTATCATAGTTTAGTTTGCTTCATATTTAGATTGTAACAGCTTTTCTTTTTTTCATGTTAGAGTTTCTAATTGCCTTTTTTTCTTGTTGACAAAAGAATGATGGGCCTTCAACATATCTTCAAGTCTATCCAGCCTCTCAGTTATGTTACCTGTTGCCTGGAGTTCATTTTCCCCCCAAAAGACATCCCCCCTGGAGCTCTTCATCCTCCTGCTCCAGTCTGGAGTGGTTGCTCTTTAGGCCTGATGCACAGCTCTCAGCCTGGGACTTCCCTACGCTGCCCTCCTGGGCTGGATCCACTGTTTCCTGGATCCCATGTCTTCTTCCTCTTTCTTGATTTTTCTTCCTTATTTTGCTGGAATGCATAATCAGGTAATTTTCTTAACAATGGGTACATGGGAGTTAAGTACATTCTGAGTCCTTGCATGTCTAAAATTGTCTTTATTCTGCCTTCATATTTGATTGATGATTCGGCTAAATGTAGATTTCTAAATTCATATTCTCAGAATTTTGAAGATATTGGTTCATTATCTCTAGTATCCCATGTTTATAAAGAGAAGACTAATACCAGTTTGATTCCAGTTATTTGTAGATGACTTGTTTTTTTTTCTTTCTCAAGGTATTTAGGGATATTCTGTTTAACTTTTGATTATTTGAAATTTCACAAGGGTGTGTCTGGTATGGAACTTTTCTCATTCATCTTATCAGTATTCTAGGATTTTTTTTTACCATGAGATTTAGGTATTCAGCTCAAGGAAATTTTCTTCTATTATTTCTTTGATAATATCTTTCCTTTTATGTTTTCTATTCTCTCTGAGACTTCAGTTCATCATATGGTAGACCTTATAGGTTAGTTATATGTTCCTCTTATATGTTCTCATCTTTCTCCCTTTCTCTCTCTCCCTTCTTCAGTCTTTCTCTTTGTGTCTTGCCTTAGGGAGATTTCCTCAACTATATAGTCCAGCTTTTATATTGAGAATTTTTTCAGCAATCATATTTTTGATATTTAAGACCTCTTTCTTATTTTGATTATTCTTTTTCATGGTATTTCTGTTCTTGTTTTTAAAATATCTTACGTTCCCTCAATTTTGTCTTTCCTCCTAGGTCAATTTTTCTATTAAATGCTGCTAGTTTTCTAAATATAGCTGGTTTTTTTGGTTGTCTATTTCTAGTTAAGAACAGAGAACCTGGTTGGAGTGCATTTTCTCTCCCTCTGCCATTGTATATGAGAATAGGAGGTTTGCCTGGAAGTTTGAGTACATGGGCAGGGCAAACTTTGCTTTAGGATGTTATCAGGCTGTGGCTCCCATTGGCCAGAAAAAGGGAGGAGGGTGTTATTCTAGGATGCCCAGAACGAGGATCTCAGTTCTCAAACACTTTGTTCAAGTTCTTTACAGAAAAATCCTTCAGGGTGCATTTTGTGAGGTGTGTAAGAGAATAAAGGGACTGATTCTTACTCATAAATACAGATCTTTGTTTAGTCCCAATTGTTCAGCCCTGGCTCTTACTTCTGTCTTCTATCAAATGTGCTCACATCAAGTCACAGTCTTTCTTGGATCACTCTAGGCAGAGAAGCTCCTATCCCCAGCCCAGCCCTCTCATGGCATATCCCAGACCTATGCCATCGAGTTTAGTAGTTTCTAGTCACCTGTTGTTATTGAACAATTGAGATAGGCTACTTTGAATTAAGATGTGCTGTAAGTGTAAAATATACAGCAGATTCTGAAGACTTAGTACAAAAAAAGAAAGTAAGACATATTCATAATAATGATTATATGTTGCAATGATAATACTTTGCATATAGTGAGTTAAATAAAATAAAGTATTAAAATTAACTTTATTTTTAATGTGGCTATTAGATATTTTTAATCTTTATTGTTGAAAGTATAACAGATGTCCCCTTTATGCCCCCATTGACCTCTTCTAGCCTGCCTCCTAGAGAAATTTAAATAACATGTGTGACTCATATTTCTATTAGACAGTTATGCTCTAGACAATGGCTTTCTTCCTCATCTGTCAACATGTTTCCGTCCGCTTTCTAAATTTGTCAAAATCACTTGTGTACTCCTCCCATTTGTTTTGCTGATATGGATTTACTTCCTACCGTCATGTGTTAGGTGGAAAGGATGGGAGGGAATCTGCCATCTTGCACGTGAAGCTGCTTCTAACTTGTGACCTGTCAGAGCAGTCACTTGCTGTTACCACATAATTAATTGATTTGTAGTTCTTCTTAGAAGCAAAGTCAGGGAGATTTTAAGTACTTGCTCTTAAGTTTGACTCTGAGTCCCTTGTATATTCATGTAAGTGCCCACCCCCTTACTCCCACAGGGTATCCTAGAGTGTGTTTTGGGAATCCCATTTCAGTCTTCTTTCCTGTCTCATAGAATCACTGGCCTATTTCTTTTTCTAACAAAATTATATTGATATATTCTGAGGCAGGCACCATGCTAGAATTGTTACAAAAAATTAAGAGAGCACTTATGAAAACACTAGCATAATGCCTGGTTGCACATAGGGAATCAATATAAGCTATGTAAGTTAAGGATACTGAGACTCATAGAGATTAAGTAACTTGCCCTAAATAATAGCATTAGTAAGTGGTAGAGTTGGAATTTTTTTTTAAATATATTTTATTGATTTTTCACAGAGAGGAAGGGGGAGAGAGAGAGAGAGAGAGAGTTAGAAACATCAATGAGAGAAACATCGATCAGCTGCCTCCTGCACGCCCCACACTGGGGATGTACCCGCAACCAAGATACATGCCCCCGACCGGAATCAAACCTGGGACCCTTCAGTCCACAGGACGATGCTTTATCCACTGAGCACACCGGTGTCTGCAGAGTTGGAATTTTAATACTGGCCAATTTGATCCCAGAGGTTAGGTTCTCAACCAAATTCTCTAAATTGTCTTAATCTTAATCTCAGCGAAAATGGTAGCATCCCTATTTTATTTTATATATATATATATAATAAAATACACACACACACACACACACACATACGTGCCTAAATGACCAAATAACCAGTCACTATGATGCATACTGACCACCAGGGGGCAGATACTCAACGCAGGAGCTGGCCCCTGGTGTTCAGTGTACTCCCACAACAAGAGTGCCACTCAGCCCAGTCACAGCCACTCACTTAGTAGTCCTGCAGATCCAATGTCCAGAGAATGGGCTAGGCACCGATGATCTGGCCAGCGCCGCCTGCAATATCCCACTGGCCTCCTGGAAGTCAGCTTCAGGCACTGTGGCCACTTCCTCTCCCTAGATGCTCTGCAAGGAAGAAACGATATAAAAGTGGCCACCAGGTGGCTCCCGACAACCAGCACAAACAGCAGTGGAATGGATCTGGATCCTGAGCTGCAAAGGTGTCTCTGTCTATCTGGGAGGGCCAATTGCATCCACCCCCTCCAACACACACACACCCCTCAGGATGGGCTCGAGATGAAGGGCTCCCAGCTGGCAAGGGCTGCTGTGGTGACGGAGCCTCCCAATCAGGACTGACTGGGCACGAACCAGCAGCAGGCGCAGTGGGGCTGTGATGAGTGGGAGCAGCAGTGAGCATTGGACTGTCAGTTTTCGCTCAATCCCCACAGGCCACACTGAGGGACCCCATCCTTGCATGAAATCTGTGCACCGAGCCTCTAGTTTTTAAAGAGAGAGAGAGAAAAACATCAATGATGAGAATCTTTGATCAGCTGCCTCCTGCATGCCCCCTACTGAGGATCAAGACTGAAGCCCAGGCATGTGCCCTGACTGGGAATGGAACCGTGACCTCCTGTTTTATGGGTGGACATCTATTGAGCCACACTGGCTGGGCAGCATCTCCATTTTATAGAGCAAAAACCCAAAGAAGCACATTGCCCAAGGACTCTCATTTTCCTTGGAACCTCAGAAAACAGGAAATTACTGTTGATAAGAAAATGTAGCATGCTCATTGACCCTGACTTCTGGGGGCAGCCCAGAAACCCTTCTGGGTCTGGGTCAGGGTCTGGGTCTGAAGACCTGGGGAAATAGAGAGGGCCCAAGCTAAAAAAAGAAATGCTTGTAAAGACACCTACTATGATGTTCCATGTATTGTGCTAGGCATTTACCCACTTTTTATAACTTTATGCCCTTCTTGGACATGGGTTTGTCTAGTCTTCTCTTCAGGTGGTAGGAGTCAGACACTCAAAACACCCCTTGACTAATTAGCTCCAACTCTAGCCTAAGAGTACTGCTCAGAGGAAGAGATTTATACTTTTTCAAGGACCCATTTCAGTGCATAGCACATACTAGACACACAAATATTGTTCCTGACCTGCCCTAAGAGCTGTACTCGGCAATTTACACCTCTGTGCCGTGTACATTTAAAATAAATTACTCATAGTATGTATTATCTGTCCTGGTCTTTGGTACCAGACTGTCTGGGATAAATCCCAGCTCTATTACTTCCTTACTGATTGTGAACTTGGGGAATCCACATTACCTCTCTGAGCCACAGCTGCTTCATCTGAGAGGGCACAGAACAACGGGACCGAATGCACAGTGTTCTTAGGAGGAAAAAAGAAGTGAATACACATAAAGGACTTAAGACCGTGTCTGGAGCATAGGTGGTGCCCAATTACTGTGGGCTGTTAGGAATACTCTTTGTTGTCAATAGACTGTTTGGGCAGGGACTCGTCTCTTGCTTCCTGCTATATCTCTGATACTCGGCACACACACAATGCTAATACATGCGTTGAATGACTGATGATTGGATGGGAGGGTGGGTGTTAGAAGGATGGGAAAATCCTCTCTTTAGAAAAGTCGAGAGCTAAGGCCCAGGGAGGAAAGGAGGACTCTCTCAGTGGCTGAGGTTGGGTCCTGGCCCATGGGCAGGCCTGTCCTCACCACCATCTTCCCCAGCAGGTTTGGGATGTACATTCCGTTCCTGCAGCTGAACTGTGACATCCGCAAGACAAATCTCTTCAGCCACGTGGCTTCCATGGGTCCCCGGGAGGCTGTCAGTGGCCTGGCACGGAGCCGGGACTACCTGCTGACTCTGCGGGAGACGTGGAAGCAGCACACGCGGCAGCTGTATGGCCCGGACTCCATGCCCACCCACGCCTGCTGCCTGTCGCCCAGCCTCATCCGCAGCGAGGTGGAGTTCCTCAAGATGGACTTCAACTGGCGCATGAAGGAAGTGCTGGTCAGCTCCATGCTGAGTGCCTATTACGTGGCCTTTGTGCCTGTCTGGTTTGTGAAGGTGTGTAGCTCAACCCAGGGAGGTAAAGGGCCTGGCCGGGGCCTCCCCCTGCTACCTGCCCCCCGGGAGACCTGCTTGCATAAATAACAGGACTGTCTTTTATGAAATCCTGTATGTTCTCTCAAGGGCTGAGTGACTGCTGCCTCTATTTTTAGAGAGGAAAGAACAAGGCTCATTGAAAGGAAGTGGCCTGCACAGGGTCACTGAGCCAATGAGGAGGACACGCATTGTTGTTCATAATACTTGACAACAAAGAGCAGTGACTTTTATTTTAATTTGGCTGTTTGGGTACAGGCATGTCACAATGTCCTGCTTTATCATTAAATCAGAAAGCAGGATTCATCCAGATAGGAGTGACAGCAAAAACCTGTGCTCATTCTCTAGCTTGTGTGGCCTTCTGGAAAAGTATTTTTCCCAGCCGATTGTAGGCTTAAAACATGTATCCAAGGATGGACTATACTGAATAATTTGAGGTCGAGGTTTTAAAGTCTATTGCTCACCTACAATGTGAGAGAGCTTTCATGGGCATTATAGTCCTCCAAATGCCTCTCAGAGGTGGTTGGTGGTTACTCTTATCTTCATTTAACAGATGAGGAAACGAGCATAGAGCAGTGAAATGACTTGCCCAAGGTCACACAGTTAATAAGCAGCAGAGCCAAGATTTGAACTCATGTTCATTGGACTCCAGAGTCTATGCCCGGACTTGGGAACCTGTGCTCTGGCTCAGAGTGGTGGGCATTGGGAGCAGTTTTTCTTTGTAAAAGACTAAGTAGTGGTCACAGGGTCTAAGCCCATGATTAAGCCTTCTTTGTTAGGTGTTAGATCTTTGGTTCATGTCATTCCGAGTTCTCTCCAGGTTTGATCTTCAAGATACATAGCATCAGGGAAGGGGGAAGGAGTGAGGACATTATGGGCATCCCAGGCCTTTCCCACCTCTTCCTGCCCCCAGAACACACATTACTATGACAAGCGCTGGTCCTGCGAGCTCTTCCTCCTGGTGTCCATCAGCACCTCAGTGATCCTCATGCAGCACCTGCTGCCTGCCAGCTACTGCGACCTACTGCACAAGGCCGCTGCCCACCTTGGCTGCTGGCAGAAAGTGGACCCAGCGCTGTGCTCCAACGTGCTGCAGCACCCGTGAGTTGCCCTGCCCTTCTCTGCCCAACCCTAACCCTCCTGGTCAGTGTCTGGAGTCACCCACCTCTTTGCTCAGCAATGCATTCATTCAGTCAGCAAAAGGTTATTGAGCATGTCTCGTTTGCTAGACCTAGTGACCAGACTGGGGTTTGGCAGGGCCCAAGATGGACATGTTCCCTGTCCTTAAGTAACTTGTAGTGTCCTAGAGATGGGAGGGGGCAGGCAGTAAATTCATAGACTCGTGGACTTTCTCATTCACTGACTATTATTTATTCACCCATTGACTGGTTTGCTCATGCATTCATTCTTCTCTTCACTCCCTCTATCAACTGCTTATTCATCCATTCAGTCATTAGATCACCTACTCTCTCAGCAGACATTTATTTCTACCTAATCCACACCAGGATTGGTGCTGTATATTGGACAAAGAAGCTTAGCTTTGACCCATAGGCAGAGGAGGGCTATGAAGGGTTTGAGTAGTGAAGGGACCAGTTCTAAGGGGTAACAAGATATGGTGGTGTATTAGCTGATGGTGAATCTTGGACAGGGGAGAAAAATAGGGAAGAAATTATTGAAACGAGATCCTTGAGTTCAGTTTGGTGGGAGAGATAGCTGTATACATAAATAGGATGAGTGACATGAAAGAGGCCCAGTTCTAGGATATTATTGCACCCAGAACAGAGGCAGAAGTTACCCTGCTTAGGAACCCTGAGGTGCTAGGCTGTCTTCCCCCAGCCTGACTCATTCTTCATGGTGCCTAGCATTTCCATAGTCTTTCATCACAGTGCGTTTCACCCAGGTTATATGGATTTTCCTGCCTGTATTGCCCCAAAAGACTGAAAGCTTCTCGAGGCGGAGGCCACTTCTGTATCACATCTGATCATGGGCCAAGCACAAGGCCTGGCAGGGAAGAGGCCACTAGGACAGGTTTGTAGAGATAGGCCCACCTAGAAGCAGAGATGCAAAAGGAGGCCACAGAGAGCCCTCTGTGCCAGTCAGGGCCCTTCTCAGCCTCTGTCCAGGTGGTCCAGGAAAAGGGATGGGCAAATGGGCCAAAAGGGTGTTCTGAAGGGAGGGAGGAATAGAAAGATAGAACATAGCAGAATATGAGGCTAAAACCTGTCTGTAGCTCACCACAATCTGCAGATAACATCCAGGCTCTTTCACACGGCTTTCCAACTGATGAGCTGGGTCCTGCCAGCTTTTTCTATCTTATCTCTTACCATGCCCCAACTCATACTCTGCTCTAGCCAGACCAAACCTCTTCAAATCCTTAAACTCTGTTTGTATCTTTATTTTGCACATGCTGCATATTTTGCTGCAACATTCTTCCCGACTTCCTTTTCTTTAGCACTTGACTTCCTCCAGAAATACTTTCCTGTCCATCCAAGTGCTCCCCTATGCTCCTACAATCCCATAATACCATCATCATTACACCTAGCACTTTCTGCTGTTTGCTTAGTGACTTACCTGTCATTCCAGGACTAAAGCTTCTGGAGATCAGGGTTCTTATCTCTCAAGCTCTCAACCATCTCTCATTCCTAGCTGAGTGCCTGGCTTATCCTAGGTCCACAGTAAATTTTTTGTGTATAGTCCTTTTTTAAAAAAAATTTAAATATTTTTATTGTCTTGAGAGAAGAAGGAAGAGGG
>PVJN01018882.1:14881-38358 GCA_004026805.1 Lasiurus borealis
AATTAGAAATATTGATGAGAGAGAGTCATCAATCAGCCACCTCCTGCATGCCCCCCACTGGGGGAATGTGCCCGCAACCAAGATACATGCCCTTAACCGGAATCGAACCTGGGACCTTTCAGTCCGCAGGCTGACACTCTATCCACTGAGCCAAACCGGTCTCGGCTTTTTTATTTATTTTATTATTTTTTTTATTTTTATAGATTTCAGAGAGGAAGGGAGAAGAAGAGAGAGATAGAAACATCAGTGAAAAGAGAGAAGCAGGAAGGTGATGTCATAACTAGAGAGCTATTTTTAGGTATTTCCCAAATCGAAAGAAAGACAGTGCACACATGCAGAACAAGGACAGCCATGCCAACATAGATCAGCTGCCTCCTGCCAGCCCCCTACTTGAGATCAAGTCTGCAACCCGGGCATGTGCCCTGACCGGGAATCGAACCATGATCTCCTGGTTCATATGTCAATGCTCAACCTCTGAGCAGAGGTATACTCTTTTTTTTTTTTTTTAGGGTAAAATTTATATATAATTAAATGTATAAATCTTTTAAGATTTTTAAAATTGACATTAAGAGAGAAAAGGATAAAGAGGGAAGGAGAGAGAGGGAAAAAAAAATCTATGTGAGTGCAAAGCATCAATTGGCTGCTTCCTGCATGCCCTCCACCAGGGATTGAGTCCCCAACCTGGGCAAGTGCACTTACTGGGAATCAAACCAGCAGCATCCTTTCAGTACATGGGATGATGCCCACCTAACTGAGCCACACCAGCCAGAGCTGAAAAGTATAAATCTTAAAATGTATAATTCTTTGAGTTTTGATAAAGGTATGTATGTACACCCATGTAATCTAGCCTCCATCAAAATACAGAACATTTCCAGCCCCTCAGAAAATTTTCTCATGATCCTTCCAATGATCACCCCAACATCTTTTCACTTTCTTTCACCCTACGTTAGTTTTCTGTTCTGAAACTTCATATAAATGAAATCTTGAGTCCAGATTCTTTAATTCAGTGTATGGACTGTGAGATTAATTCATGTTATTGCATGAAACACAATAACTTTTTTAAATGAATGAATCAACAAGGCAGGAGACGAAATTGAGCTCCTTGCAGACAGTGATTCTCAGTCCTCTAGCCCAGCACCCTTGGAGTTCCTGAGAGATCTCACAGAACATCCGAAGAAAGCTCACTTGTTCCACCACCTCATTCACATGGTCACTGGGCCTCTATGTGCCAGCCCTTGTGGAATGCTTCGAGGACAGAGGTGCATTGGACACTATCCCTTCCCTTAAGGTCTCCCAACCTATGAGATACAGAGAAATAAATAAGTGACAAAACATTGGTTAAATAGACCAGTAGTAGAGGTTTGAGAGAACGTTAAAGGATGCTGAATTCTATGTGGAGTTGCAGGAAAGCTTTCTGGAGGATTCTGGGTGTGGCTTGGCGGTGTGGCTCAGTTGGTTGTAGCACCGTCCTATACACCAGAAGGTGGCAGGTTTTATTCCAGGCAGGGCACATGCTCAGGTTGCAGGTTCGATCCCCATGTGCAGGGAGCAACTGATTAGTGTTTCTTCCTCCCTTCTTTCCCTCCCGTTCCCCTCTCTTTTTCTCTCTGAGATCAATTAAAAAATATATCTATATGACAAAGAGTTTGCCAAAAGAATAAAGCAACAGGAAGGGCAGCCCAATTGGAGGGGGCAGCTTGTACAGAGACATGGAACAGTAAGGTGTGCTGGAGGAACTAGAAACTGAGCTATACGATGGCTGTCATGGAAGGCCATGCAGGGCCTCAGAGGACTTGACCCAAGAGCACTGGACAGCCTTCAGAGGGTTTTGAGCAGAAAACAGTCTCAGTTTGGTGTTTTACAAAGACCACTTAGGCAACTTGTAATGAACCAATTGGAGGCTACAGGTAAGACCAGATGAAGAAGATTCACCTAGAGAGGGGAAAAAGATTTTCTTGAGACTCCCTCGGACCTTGTGACTGCCAGTACAGTGAATTTCTCATGGTTCTTACCCCATTTTACAGTGGAAACAACTGACACCCAGAAAGGAGAAGTCACTGTGCTAAGTCAGAAATGAGCGTAGAGCCCTGGTAGTTTCTGCTCATGCCCCGTCTTCTGGTACCCCCTTCTGTGGGCGAGCTGGGCATAAAGGGCATTGTTGGGCTATGCCTCCAGGTGGACTGAAGAATGCATGTGGCCGCAGGGCGTGCTGGTGAAGCACAGCAAGAACGTCTACAAAGCAGTGGGTCACTACAATGTGGCCATCCCCTCTGATGTCTCCCACTTCCGGTTCCACGTGAGTCTCTTCCCCTGGGATGGACGGGTGGGGCCTGATCCAGAGGGCAGTGGGATCAGAGGGACAGGAAGGTGATACCATAACAAGAGAATTATTTTTAGGTATTTCCCAAATCCAAAGGAAGACAATGCACACATGCAGAACAAGGACAGCCGTGTAAACTAATACTTCATAGTTGTAGCTCGCTTGGTAGCAGGTCATTGAAATACTGGGTGGAGGTGAGAAAGATGATACAATAAAAAGGAAAGGTTCTTAGTGATGAAAATAATAACTATCATCATTCCTGTTATGTGCCAGACACTGTGGTAAGCACTTCCCATGCACCCTTCCATCAGTCTACCAGAATTTGTGTGTATGGAAGACATGCCAGGGCTCTCTCTATCTTCAGATACTAAAATCAGCTTAGAGAGTTTAAGTTGTTCAAGGGTGTCTTCCTGAGAAACTTGAAAACTGGAGGCAATGACACTATGGAAAGAGCTGTTCAAAATAATCTAGGTCTCCATTTTATTTATTTATTTTGCTATCAAAATCTTTGTCCAATATAATCACAGACTGAAGTCCAATATATAGGACCTCATGGCACTGCTCTATTTGCAGGGGTTGGAAGTCCTTTCACTCCCACTCACCACTGCTATAGTCCCTAAAATAACCTCCTCGGAAGCTGGTGCTCTAAGGAACACAGTCTGAGAAATCATTGATCTGGATAATCTCTTCGTTTCACTGTAGAGAAACCTAAGGCCCAGACAGGGAGGGACTTGCTCAAGGTCCCAGAAGCCTCTCAGGTTCCAGAGCTGAACCTGGCATACTGGTCTCTTGGACTCCCATTTCCTGCTACTTCTCCTATCCTGTAAGCAGCTCTTGAGGTTTAGGTACCTTGCCTCTTGAAGAATCTGGATCCCTAGACAATGATCACTCTTTTGAAGTGATCAGAAATTTTGCCCTACACTCTACCTTGCCTGGTAAACAGCAGTAAGGTTGAGGTGTCACGATGTCACCTGGAAGCTTCTGGACTTGCTGGCAAATGCTGTACATGAAGTAATTGGTGACTCAGGCTATAGTTTCTATAATTCCACCTATATAATAAAAGCCTGATATGCTGAGTATCCAATCATCTGGTCAGCCATTCAATCAACCAAAGTGTAATATGTTAATGACATACTAAGGCCACTCAGCCGCTCGCTATGACATGCACTGACCACCAGGGGAGCAGACCAGTAGGTTAGCTTGCTGCTGGGGTCCAGCTGATTGGGACTGAGCAAGACAGGCCAGACACACCCTGGAGCCCTCCCACTGGCCAACCTCCCACATCCCTTTCTGGACTGATCATGCACCAGTGGGGTCCCTCCGCCTGGCCTGCGACCTCTTGCAATCCGAGATCCTTCAGGGGATGTCAGAGAACCAATTTCATCCCAATCCTGCAGTCCAGGCCAAATTTGTGCACCAGGCCTCTAATATGTCATAAGATTCTAATTGGTTCAGGTCTTACAGTACCCAGGAAGATCACATATAAAATCTGGTCTGATTTTAGACCAGAAAAAACTTGAGAAAGCAACCAAGACCTCTCAAAAAAAGCTTCCTGGAGAATGTAGAAGTTGAATAGGACCTTAAACAACATTATGTGGGGAGCAGTAGTCTTGACAGAAGGAACACCACAAGCAAAGGCAGAGAGGCTGCAAAGTCAGTGCCCAACAGCCTGAAGTTTTTCTTCCCAGCCCACCCTGTGTGGGGCCCCAAAAGCTCGTTCCCTTCATTGGCCCACCAGGAGGTAAGTTTCCAGAGAGTGCTTTCCGGTCCATCCTACTCTTTCCTGGGCAGTTCTTTTTCAGCAAACCTCTGCGGATCCTCAACATCCTCCTGCTGCTGGAGGGTGCCGTCATTGTCTACCAGCTGTACTCCTTAATGTCTTCTGAAAAGTGGCACCAGACCATCTCGCTGGCGCTCATCCTCTTCAGCAACTACTACGCTTTCTTCAAGCTGCTGCGGGACCGCCTGGTACTGGGCAAGGCCTACTCATACTCGGCCAACCCCCAGAGAGACCTGGACCACCGGTTCTCCTGAGCCCCAGGGGCAAGCCCAGGGGTGGCATCCAGGCTTCAGCCGGGGGCTCCCTGGGAAGGGGCTGTTGAGAAAGAAGGGGAGGGGGGGAAAAGCCCAAAAATGGACAAAAAAAAAATCCACCAGAGCTTTGTATTTTTGTTACATACTGTTTCTTTCTTTGATAATTGATATGATTATGAGGAAAAAAAGTCCTATTTTTATACTCCTAATAAGTTGTGTCCTGAGTTTCTTTCCTGTTGGACAGAGTGCAGTGGTGTGTGATTCTGGGCCACGAAACCCCACGTGTGTCTTCTGGGGCCTGTGGGCTCTGCCTTCTCCAGTGGAGAGGAGATGAGGCACCAGAGGTCATGGTAGCAATGAAAACTGCTGCTAACTGAATGCTCACTGTATACCAAATGCTGTTTTAAGTGTATTACAGGCTTTGTCTTAATCCAACCTTTATGACAACCTTAGGAGGTGGGTGCTGTCCCTCTAGTCTGTAGATGAAGAATGAGCTCAGAGAGCTATAGTGACTTGCCCAAGGTAACACAGCTAGGCAAAAAAAAAAAAACCCTCCAAAATATGACACCACTATCCTAGCAGAATGTGATGTCCTGATTCAGCATGCAGTCATAATGACACTATTCTATGCCAGGTGTTGGAGATGATGAGGATGCCAAGACACAGAAACAAGTCATACTACATTGGGATGGTTTTAACAGTTATAAGGTACATAGCAGCACAGAGGAAAGAATGTTTAATATTCTCTGGACTTCTTGGAGCAGTGGTCGGCAAACTGTGGCTCGTGAGCCGCAGTTTGCTGCTCTGTTGACGAATGATTTTGCCGACCACTGGCTTGAAGGATTGGATAGCCTGAGTTGCATCAGCTACTTCCTAGGTGTACAGAGGGCAAAGGCACTTGAAGCAGAGAAAAGGGCATGTGCGATAGCACAGATTAGGAATATCCTGGTGCATTTGGGGAGGGTAACCAGGATGTGGTTCCTTAGATCAGGAAAGATAAGGAAGGTAGGGTGGGGTGGAATGGAGTTGAAAAGGTATGGAGGGCCTGGATGAGGGAGGACCAATGGCTCTAGATGACAGTTTGTGTTTTGTTTTTCTTTTTTAATATATTTTATTGATTTCTTGCAAAGAGGAAGGGAGAGAGATACAGAGTTAGAAACACCGATCAGCTGCCTCCTGCACATCGCCCACTGGAGATGTGCCCACAACCAAGGCACATGCCCTTGACCGGAATCGAATCGGCTAGATGAGAGTTTCTGAGCAAGGCCAAGTGCTAGAGTAGAAACAAAGTGGCTTGGAGGGCCACCTGGTTCCCATGGGGCATAACTCAGGGGCTGGGAGGACAGGCAGTCACAGCTGCACATCTAGTCTGCCTGTGTTCCCTGAGTCCTTTTGGCCACAGGATATGCAGATGAGTCCACAGAAGTATATGACAGACACTCCTACAAATGTTTTTGGTGCCTTTGTTGATGTAGGCATTGTACTAGGCACAGACACCTACAAAGATGAGAAAGATACAAAAGAATGCCCAAACTGTAGAAAATATTTTTTAAGTTATATAGCATTTACTTTATTTCATTTATGTCAAGAGTTGTGTGTTTTTTAAAATATATTTTAATTGATTTCAGAGAGGGAGGGGGAGGGGGGAAAGAGAGAAACATCAACAATGAGAGAATCATTGATTGGTTGCCTCCTGCACACCCCCTACTGGGTATCCATTCCGCAACCTGGGCATGTGCCCATGATATAATTGAATCCAGGACCCTTCAGTCCATAGGCTGACGCTCTGTCCTCTTAGCCAAACCAGATAGGGCTTGTGAGTTTTTAAGAGTTTATTTGAGGCCTCATGGCCCTCCTATGCCACCTGCAGTTTCTATAGTTGGTTGGGCTACTTTGACCTGTGGAATTGGGTGGGCACAGCCACAGCTAACTTGTAGCAGGTTGGGGTTCCAGCCCCACCCCACCTATATGGGTGAAAGCTGATACTGATGGACCTTGGGCATGTGAAGTTTGTCTTTAACATCTGTGGGGGGTGCCTTGGCCTGAGTTCTAAGTGCAAGCCTGCACCTTCCAGGAGGCTCCAGAGCCAGTGCACTCAGTGGACATCTTCAGGTCACATTGAAAAAACCACCCAACCACCACCACAGTGACACACTCAAGAGGCAGACTCAGAGGGCCCTGCTGAAGTGTGTGCTGCTCTGTGGGGCAGGCCCTGCACACCTGATCCTTCAGAGTGATTGGTAGTGGCAGCCAGTCCTTGCAGCAGATTAACCTGGGAGTAAATCCCTCCTATTGATGTGCCAACAGCAATCATGATTCAACTATAACAGGAGGGTATACATAGCCCATGGGTGGGGAGAGATGCAACTAGAGTGCCCAGCTTGGGTAATCAAGGAAGCTGGCCCATTGGACAGCTACTCTACCAAGCCTGGG
This sequence comes from Lasiurus borealis, assembly GCA_004026805.1. NCBI lineage: Eukaryota > Metazoa > Chordata > Mammalia > Chiroptera > Vespertilionidae > Lasiurus > Lasiurus borealis. Next base: position 21,669 of record PVJN01018882.1, read on the forward strand.
AGACATAGCAGCTCTACCTAACACATACAAACAAACACAGGGAGGCTACCAAAATGAGACAAACACGTCCCAAATGAAAGAACAGAACAAAGAATCAAAACGGAGATAATCAATTAGATGAAGAGTTCAAAACACTGGTTATAAGGATGCTCAAGGAACTTAATGAGCACCTCAACAGCATAAAACAACAACAACAACAAAAGAAACCCTGTCCCAGCCACCATGGATCAGTGGTTGAGCATCAACCTATGAACCAGGAGGTCACAGTTCAATCCTGGTCAGGACATGTGCCCAGGTGGAGCATGCAGGAGATAGCTGATCCATGTCTCTCTCACATAAATGTTTTTCCCTCTTTCTCTAAAATCAGTAAACTTTTTTTTTTTTTTTAAGAAACAGAGCAAGGAGAAACCAAGATGGTGGCATAGGTAAACACCTAAACTGCCTCACACAACAATTTCAAAACTACAACTAAAAGACAAAACATATGTTATCCAGAATCACAGGAAGGCTGGCTGAGTGGAAATTCTACAACTAGAAAGAAAGATAAAAGCATAGTGATACTCAGAGGAGCTGCAGGAGGCAGAGGTACTGAGGTGCCTGCAGAGATGACTGGCAACTGAGTGCGTGGCTGGCTTTCTCAAGCGGGAGGGAGACAAAAGCTCCCAACTGCGCTGCACTCCAATTCCAGGTGAGACTCTGGGGACCAAGACTCTTTTGAGGAGAAACTGGACTGTCTGGCAGTGGACACAACTTGAAGGTGGCTTTCTCTCAGAGATGCTTACAGCAATTACCATGGGACACTGAGACACAGGGGCCTATTAGGGCAGGGCTGTCAGGAAACCAATGCTGTCTCTATCCCATCCAAGCTGAGCATAGAGGCTTTTGCAAGTCTTGTCTCATAAGGGTGTCTCCAGCACAGAAGTTCTCACAACATAGACACAATTAATCCTCACAGTCAATTGGCCTGGAGGTCATTTCCTCCCAGTGATACTAACAAAAATCAAGGCTTAACTACAAGACTGTAGTTAAGACTACAAGGCTTAACTACACTGCCCACAAAGGGATGCACCAAGAATGTCCACCTCAGGTAACTGGGGAGGCTGAGCCACTGGGCCATATAGAACACCTAGCACACAAAGCCACTCTATAAACTCAGGGAAGCAGCCAAAATGTGGAGACAAAGAAACATCACAAACAAAAGAAATGGAGGAAAACAAATGACTACATATAGAGTTCAAAACCACAGTTATAAGGTTTTTCAAGAATTTTCTAGAAAAGACATAAATTCAGTGAGACCCTCAACGATATGAAAAAGGACCAACTAGAAATTAAGCATACACTACTGAAATAAAAAATATTATACAGAGATCTAACAGCAGACTAGAGGATCACAAGAATCAAATCAAAGATTTGAAATACAAAGAAGCAGAAAACAACCAGAAAAGCAAAAAAAAAAAAAAAAAAAAAAAAAAAAAAAAAAAAAAAAAAAAAAAAAAAAAAAAAAAAAAAAAAAAAAAAAAAAAAAAAAAAAAAAAAAAAGCAAAAATAAGAAGATAGTGTAAGGAACTTATGGGACTACCAACATCAGAATTATGGGGGTGCCAGAAGAAGAGAGAGAGAGAGCAAGATACTGAAAACCTACTTGAAGAAATAATGACTGAAAACTTCCCCCACCTGGTGAAAGAAATAGACTTACAAGTCCAGGAAGCACAGATAACCCCAAAGAAAAGGAATCCAAAGAGGACCACACCAAGATACATCATAATTAAAATGCCAAGAGCAAAAGACAAAAAGATAATATTAAAAGCAGCAAGAGAAAAACAGTTAACTACCTACAAGGGAGCACCCATATGACTATCAGCTGATTTATCAACAGAAACTATGCAGGCCAAATGGGAGTGGCAAGAAATATTCAAAGTGATGAATAGCAAGAACCTATGACTAAGATTACTCTACCCAGCAAAGCTATCATTCAGAATTGAAGGTCAGGTAAAGAGCTTCACAGATAAGAAAAAGCTAAAGGAGTTCATCAACACCAAATCAGTATTATATGAAATGCTGAAGGGTGTTCTTTAAGAAGAGGAAGAAAAAGAAAAAGGTAAAGATAAAAATTATGAATAATAGCCCTAACCGGTTTGGCCCAGTGGATAGGGATCGACCTGCAGTTTGAAAGGTCCTAGGTTCGATTCCGGTCGGGGGCACGTACCTTGGTTACAGGCACATCCCCAGTAGGGGGTGTGCAGGAGGCAGCTGATGGATGTCTCTCTCTCATCGGTGTTTCTAGCTCTCTATCCCTCTCCCTTTCTCTCTGTAAAAAAACAATAAAATATATTTAAAAAAATATGAATAATAAATACATATCTATCAACAAGTGAATCTAAAAAATCAAGTGAATTAAAGAATCTGATGAACAATAAACTGATGATTATAATAGAATCAGGGGCATAGAAAGGGAGTGGACTGACAGTGCTCTGGGGGAAAAGGGTGTATGGGGTGCGGGAGGAGACAGGACAAAAATCGTACACCTATGGATGAGGACAGGAGTGGGTAAGGACAGAGGATGGGATGGGAATTGGGTGGAGGGGACCTATGGGGGGAAAAAAGAAGAACAAATGTAATAATCTGAACAATAAAGATTTGTTAAATCTAAAAAAAGTTGGCAAAGAAAAAAAAAAAGACAGTCAGAGCTCTAGCTGGTTTGGCTCAATGGATAGAGCGACAGCCTGTGGATTGAAAGGTCCCAGGTTCAATTCCCGTCAAGGGCACATGCCTGAGTTGTGAGCTCAATCCCCAGTAGGGGGCATGCAAGAGGCAGCCAATCAATGGTTCTCTCTCATCTTTGATGTTTCTATCCCTCTCTCTCTCCTTTCCTCTCTAAAATCAATAAAAATAAAAATATTAAGAAAAAAAGAAACAGAAATGAAGGCTACACTAACGGAAATAAATTATAATTTACAGGGAATCAACATTGAGTCCATGAAGCTGAGAAGCAAATCATTGACTTGGAATGTAAGGATGTAAAAACATCCATTCAGAAAAGCATAAAGAAAAAAGAATCCAAAAAATGAGAATAGTATAAGGAGCCTCTGGTCAACTTCAAGCATACCAACTTTGCCATAGGGGTGCAGGAAGAAGAAGGGAGAGAGCAAGAAATTGAAAACCTATTTGACAAAATAATAACAGCCCTAGCTGGTTTGGCTCAGTGGATAGAGTGTCAGCCTGTGAACTGAAGGGTCCCAGGTTTGATTCCAGTCAAGGGCAATACTTTGGTTGCAGGCTCTTTCCCTGGTTAGAGCACATACATGAGGCAACCAATTGATGTGTTTCTCTCATATCCATATTTCTCTCTGTTTTTCCCTCTCTCTAAAAATCAATGGAAAAATATCTTCGGGAAAGAATTAAAAAATAAAAGAAAATATAATAACAGAGTACTTCTTTAAACAAGATGAACAGAGTCCCAAACAAAATTAATCCAGAGAGGCCCACACTAAGATACATCATAATTAAAATACAAAATGTTAGAGACAGAGAGAATCTTAAAAGCAGCAAGAGAAAAGGAGCCTGTGTGTCAGATTGAAATTTGGAGGCATTACCTAAGGAGGGACAGTAAGATGTACTCAATTTGTTAAGCATAGGTATGATAAGGTATCTGCTTTTTTGTTGTTGTTAATCCTCATGCCCTTGCCTGGAATCGAACCTGGGACCCTTCAGTCCACAGCTCTCTCCTCTGAGGAGGCTTAACCACAAGGAACAACAACAGCCTGTAATTATTGGAATCCAGAGTCTAAGCAAGGTATCTGCTTTTAAGAAGATGATTAGGTGCGAGTGGGAAAACCTGGGGCCAGGGAACCAGTGAGGAGGGAGGCAAAATAGAGCAGAAGATACTGAAGATGTCTGACCTTGAGCAGTGGCAGTAGAAAGATAAAGATAGCACTCCCTTTCCTGATCCTCAGTTTTAAAGTTAGCTTTTTGAGTTGTTTCCCTTAACTGGCGAGCACACAAGTTCAGCTGGCAATTTGTTGTGACAGGACCTGGAAGCCCAGATCCCACATTCTGCTTCCAAAAGACAGCAGCTTCCTCTTGGGACCAGTGACTCGAAGCCATAGCTTTCCTGTGTGCTGCGGTGAGGAACAGGACTGGCCTGGCATGCAAAAAGAGAGGCCTGATGTGTACCAGCCATAAAATGTCATGATTCAAATGGCATGACCACACTCAAGGCTCCCATTTTCTCATCTCTAAAAAGGGAAATCACTCTCTATGCTTGGCGTGACTCACAGACCTGTTCATTTGTTTATTCATTCAACAATTATGTATGGAGCACATACCATGTGCCAGATACCGTAGTGATAAAAAAAAAATACAGAACTGACCTCTGCCTTCAGAGAGCTTGCTGCGAAAATAAATGAAATACGGTGGCTCTGCCAGCTATATAAAGCACTGCACGGGTCTCATTTTTCTACTTTTTAACTCCCAGTAAGACTGTAATCCTGTTTTACTCTTCTTTATTTTCTTATCTCCACACCCTTGAGCAAGTCATTTCGCCCCTTCGAGTGAGCCTTTATTTATATCCAGCGCAGGGTCCTGTGCCTGATTTTAATACCAATCTCTCTCCACCCACCCTTTTCATAGTCCAACCCTATTCCCCGCCTTGAGTGGCTGCAGTCTCTTTAAATGCGCCCTTTCGCTGTAAGCTCCCCCGCGGAGCGGAGAGCGCGTTTCTTCCCGGGGTTGAGTGTGAGGTTGTTTGTCCGTTCGGGGCTGCCGTCCTGCGGGTCCGCCATATTGTCTGCTGGAGCTGCCGCCGAAGCCGCCGCCGCCGCCGCCGCCGCCGCCGCCGCTGCCGCCGCCAAGCAGGAGCGAGCGGAGCCGCGATGGGTGAGTAAGGAAACCAGGCACTGGGAAGCCCAGCCGAGGCGGGCTCGGGGCTCGGGGTCTGGCGACAGTCCGTCTGCAATCCGCGGAGGCTAGCCGAGGCCCCTCCAGAGAGGTTTTTTTTTGGGAGAAGCCAGGCCGGGAGGGCTGCTCAGGCCATTTAGGGACCGGGCTAGGGCCCCCCGGCGGGGAGCTAGCTGTCTTTGGGGGCTGGTTCCGGGAACGGTGCCACGCCCGGAGCCCCCACCACGTGGTGTCTCTGGGCTGGAGCCCAAGCATCGCCGGGGGCTAGAGAGGGGCCGACCCTCCGGCCTGCGCGGTGGAGGCCGGGGCTTGGGGCCGGGCTCCCCGCCGCAGGCCCGGGCGGCGCCGGGGGAACCTCCTCCAGGCGTGTGTTTCACCGACGCGCATCTCGACACTGTCTTCGGAACCGAGGGAAACCCAACCTGCGTCGCGGGCACAGTCCCCTGGTGCGGAGACGCCGGGCGAGCCCGCTCCAGGCCTGTAACCAGGGGAAGCAGCCATGCCAAAGGCGGCTTGGGCGGCCCAGGGCCTGGAGAACTTGCCCAGCCCGGGCGGAAACGGGGCGGTTCGGTTGGGCCGAGTGACAGCCTCCGTGGTGGTAGCAAACCCAAGGCCAGCAACACCTTGTGGCCGTATGTATGTAGGTCGGGGAGTGAGGAGCAAAAGCGACCTGTTGCTCTTGCTTAAGGGACTCCGGCCGGCAAGGCTTGTGGTGCCCAGGGAAACTGTGATGGCAAGGCTTTTGAGCTTAGAGACAGAAACATCCGGTATTTCCTCTCCAGGAAAAAAAAAAAAAAAGGTTTGCCGAGCACTTTCTATGTGCAGGTATTGTTGTGAGTGTTTACATGTCACGTTTTGCTGAATGTGCACAGTCTAAGGAGGTAGGTACCACTGGCATCCCTATTTTACAGATAGGGAAACTGAGGCTTTGGAGAGGTAAGGTAACTTGCCCAAGGTCACACGGTGCCGAAAACGGGATGATTTCTCCAGAACCCTTGTGATTAGCCTGGCCCCCTAGTGGTTGGGCTGGAAAGGATGAAAGAAAGCTTTTAATCAGACCCAAGTTGTAAGCGTGGGTGTGGGTGGGGGTGTGTTTTGCTCCTGGGACCACTTTGCAGTTTTTAGTCCGAACGGAGACTGAAAAACTGCAAATTGAATTGCTAACCCCAAATATTTGTGTGTGTGTGTGTGTGTGTGTGTGTGTGTGTGCCGGCGCTAAATGAGACTCTAGGATTGAGTTTTGTAAGATGCCCTGATCCTGAGAAAACATAAATGATTCCCGTGAGCTGCAAGGTAATGACTTGTAGAATCAAATCTGGTATTACAATCCTGCCTGTTGCTTCCTAGCTCTCATCCTGAGAAGTCACTTAGGTGTCGAATGCAGTGATACATATGGGAAGCATCTAGCATATCCTCAATAAATGTTATTTTTCTTTTTGAGTCTTCATTTCCTCATCTCTAGAAAGAGTGAGGGGGCAGTGTGATCCAGGTGTTTGAGAACAAAAGATGCAACACAGTGTTGGGAGCCTAGTAAGAGCTCCATAAATATCAGAATGGATTATTTCACACCTTCAATAACGTTAGTTCCTTTTTCTTAAGTGCTCTGGTTTCCAGAACCCTCCATTAAGACCGATATGCCTTTCTTTGTAACTGCTGCTTTATGTATTGAAAAATTTTAGGGGCTTTAATGTTACAGATTTTGTATTGGCCTTCAAATTCAGGAATGCTGATGCCTCAAAGTGAAGGAGCTAATGTTTAGTTTAAGTTCAGTGAAGTAAATTTGGTAGCATTTTACTCCCACTTTTACAGATTGAGGAACTACCTCATAGAAGATAACACAGTAAGTAGTAAAGCCAGAAGTGAGATTCTTACCTATTTCGCTGCACATAAACCTCTTGAAAGATTTAAGATGTGAAGTAAAATAGTCCTTTTCCAATAGACTGAAAGTTCTTTAGTAGAGCAACAAAACCTGACCAAGGTCCTGAAAGGGATTTTTTAAAAAATATATTTTTATTGCTTTCAGAGAGAGAAACATCAATGATGAGAGTCATTGATTGGCTGCCTCCTGCACACACACACCCCGCCCTCAACCAGGCACCTAACTCGCAACCCAGGCATGTGTCCTTGACTAGAATCAAACCTGGGACCCTTCAGTCCACAGGCCGATGCTCTATCAACTGAGCCAAACCGGCTAGGGCCTAAAAGGGATTTTTAATCTAGATTCAGGCTGCCTCCCCTGTCTTCCCAACTCCATTACAGGTTCCTCTCCCTGTCCCACCTTGTCTTTCCAACCCTCCAGCTGTTGTGGGTTTTTTTGTTTGTTTGTTTGGGCTGGTCCTTATACCATGGGAATGAAACTAATATAAGGATACATTTAATCCTATCATCAAATCTGAGTTCATTTGGGTTTTCCTCATTTATAAATGAGTAAACTGAGGCTTTGAGATTAGGTGATGGTCCAAGGCTGGTGGCCTGCACCACACTACATGAATCTAGAACCTGTTGTATTTCACTGCCTCTCTGATGTACTCTCCTGGAGCTCTGGCCTATATCCGATGCTATTTCTCCTGTGCCAGACTTCACTAGCCTTCTCAGGCCTTTGTAGTGATTTCACTGCCATTACGAGCACAGTTACTTATTCTATCTAATCCTCCCTGGCAGAGACCATAACCTCTCAAGACTAAGTGTTGGCATACACTGGTATTTTTATCACCATTCCTGCCACCTTGCTAACCAGGAATCTGGCAGCCCCTCCCCAGCCCCAGGGATAGGTCTTGATTAATATAAACTCTAAACCAATCATTGTAATTCTAGCTCCCTACGCAGTGATTGATTTAGGCATCGGCATGTGATGCAGTTCTGGCTAATTAGATGTGAAGGGAAGTCTGGGTGACTTCTGGAAAAGCTTTTCTTATTTAAAAAAAGATTTGCCATGTTTTATATATTATTTTTGCCAGCTTATATTTTAAGCCAGATATCACTAATCAACTTCAAAAAAAGACAGCTGAAAAAGCTATAGTAATAGCCAAAAATTGTATAGAACTTTCTTTTTATTTTTTAATATATTTTATTGATTTTTTTACAGAGAGTAAAGGAGAGAAACAGAGAGCTAGAAACATTGATGAGAGAGAGACATCTACCAGCTGCCTCCTGCACGCCCCACCCTGGAGATGTGCCCGAAACCAAGGTACATGCCCCCAACCGGAATCGATCCCAGGACCCTTCAGTCTGCAGGCTGAAGCTTTATCCACTGAGCCAAACCGGTCTTGGCAAAAATTGTATAGAACTTTCTATGTGCTAGGTACTAAGTACCATAATTTATTTATTTATTTATTTATTTATTTATTTATTTATTTATTTATTAAATGCCTAACATCTAAGTGTCTAGAATATTGACTTACTTAATTCTCAAGATTCTCATGTTCTAGTTGAGGAAATTGAAGCACAGAGAGATTCAGTAACTTGTGAAAGGTCAGAGATAGCAAATAGAGGAACTACTTAGGTGGTATGGCTCCAATCAAAGATGGGCTATCTGAAAGACAATGTTCTGCCTCTGGAAAGGAAAGTCCTTTCTAACTCTGAAATTGCCATTAGCAATGCTAGGATCATGAGGCAGAATTTATAAGAATAGGCTGTTGTTACGGTGAGGATAGAGAAGATGGAAAGAATCTGATCTCATGTTTTTGAGTCACTGAATTAGCCAACTTTGGAACTGTCCTATCTTTGCCCTTAAATAGTATACTGAAGACCACTTTTAGTTTGCTTTTGGTGCAAGTAACAAAGCCTTTCTAACTGATAATAACCCTTCTAGGTCAGGAAGTCATTTAGCCCATCTCGACTTTTCCTTACTCTAGCCTTATCCACCCACCCACCCTACCATTCATAACAGCTTCTTACAGAGAAGGCACCAAACCATCAATCACTATCTGTTTCCCAGCACCAAACTCACTCTTCCTTCTCGGATTTCTTTTCCTGCATTTTTTTTTCTTAAATATTTTTATTGATTTCAGAGAGGAAGGGAGAGAAACATCAATGATGAGAATCATTGATTGGCTGCCTCCTGTACGCCCTCTACTGGGGATCAAGCCTGAAACCTGGGCATGTGCCCTTGACTGGAATTGACTGGACCCTTCAGTCCACAGGCCAGTGCTCTATCCACTGAACCAAACCGGCTAGGGCCTACATTTTTGTTACTGGTGGCAGTTGACCCACACACTAGGGAATAAGATAGAAACCGTATCTATCTTTGGTTTCTTGTTTCTTTATATATTGGCAATTGTTGGATACTGTGTTATCCTGTTACTAAGGTCTTCTCTAAATTGCTTTATGTGAACTTTTCTTACAACCTAGTACCATGAAGAGTATTAACTCTGTGGGGTTCAACCTTTTTTAGCACAGAGACACATATATATATATATGTGTGTGTGTGTATATATATATATATATATATTTATTTATTGGTTTCAGAGATGAAGGGAGAGGGAGAGAAAGAAACATCGATGAGAGAGAATCATTGATGGGCTGCCTCCTGCACGCCCGTACTGGGGGACCAAGCCGGGAACCTGGGCGTGTTCCTGGACAGGGAATGGAACCATGACCTCCTAATTCATAGGTCTACTCTCAACCACTAGACCACACTGGCTGGGCCAGCAAATGTTTATTGAATGCCTATTATGTGCCAGAGATTGTTTTAAGGCCTTGGAAATAAAATGGTGAATAAAATAGACAAAACTCTATTTTCCGATTGAAATCCCTAGAGTTTAAGTTATAGTGGGTAATTACATGAAATCAACCAAATGGAAACTGGCAGGCCAACTAGAGAATCCCATACAATCTACTCCCTGCAGTTGGCTTCCTGGTTCATAGGTTGATGCTCAACCACTGAGCCATGCTGCCTGGGCTATAAAATATTTCTCTCTTTTTTTTCTTCTTCCCCTTTTCCCCTGCAATATAAAATATTTCTTAAATATTTTATGTATTTTACCAAATTTTATGTATTTAAAAATATATATTAAAAGGATGAAGACAAGTTTTTAAACATCTTGCTGATCCTTAGCATTTTGTATTCTACAATAGGCATTATTATTTTAATCATTTTGTTGTTGATCCTTAGCCGAGGATGTTTTTTCATTGATTTATTTTTTTAAAAGAGAGGGTACAGGAAGGGGAGAGACAGACTTATCAATGTGTGAAAGACACATTTATTGGTTGCCTCTCCCATGTACCTCTGGGGGGCTGGAGACCTAACCTGCAACAGAGTTATGTGCCCTTGATCAGAATCAAACCTGAGACACCTCAGGTCTCTAAACTACTGCACAGCTGGCTAGGGCTTGGTAGTTTTTGTTTTGTTTTCTTTAGTTTTTTAAAAATATATTCTTTATTTTAGAGAGAGAGGAAGGGAGAGAGATAGACACATCATTCATGAGAGAGAATCATTGATCGATCAACTGACTCCTGAAAATCCTACTTGGGAATGAGCCCTGCAATCTGGACATGTGCTCTGACCAGGAATCAAACCAGTGACCTCTTGGTGCATGTGCATGGGATGACACTCAATCCACTGATCCACACTGGGCAGTAGATATTATTTTTAAACATAATATACCATTTGGAGTGAGATGAACAAGAGATTGTTAAGTCCATTTTTTTATTTAATTTTTTCAGTTACAAGTGAAAGTTTTAGAAAGTCACAAAATTAGAAAAGGTGAGCCAAACCGGTTTTGCTCAGTGGATAGAGCGTCGGCCTGCGGACTGGAGGGTCCCAGGTTCGGTTCCGGTCAGGGGCATGTACCTTGGTTTCAGGCACATCCCCAGTGGGGGGCGTGCAGGAGGCAGCTGATCAATGTCTCTCTCATCGATGTTTCTAACTCTCTATCCCTGTCCCTTCCTCTCTGTAAAAAAATCAATAAAATATATTAAAAAAGAAAAGGTGAGCCTTTTGGGCTGTGAGGGCTCTGGAAATGAGCAACAAAGGCAAAAGAAGGGCCTTTTGAGCTTAGGAAAAAGTAAGGCAGGGAGAACGCATCTATAGTAAGGAGAGGAGGAAAGGCGCCGCATGCACAAGAGAGAAAAGAGGTGTGCCCTGCCGTAAGTCCATATTTTAAATTATCTCCTAGATAATTTAAAGTTATTGGCTGACTTAGTTCTGATTAGCTGGTTATTATATATTTTGTTTTTGTTTTATTGTGAAAGCAGGTGTAATTTTGGTACTAGGAGCTCATATTTCTGGAGACATCAGCTCTGCTCTGCTGTTCTTTTCCTTTTGTGCTTATATTCTTATTTGTTTTTAAATATTATTTTTATTGACTTTGGAGGAGGGGAGAGAGAGAGAAAAACATCAATGATGAGAGAGAATCATTGGGCTGCTTCCTACACATTCCTACTGAGAATCAAGCCTACAACCCGGGCATATGCCCTTAACTGGAATTGAATCCGGGATCCTTCAGTCTGCAGGCAACTCTTATCTGCTGAGCCAAACCGGCTAATGCTGTGCTTATATTAACACTAGAGGCCCTCTGTTGACTAATGAGTTTGCCGACCACTGGGATAGGGGCTTAATCACAAGGAACAACAACAGCCTGTAATTATTGGAATCGAGGGTCTAGGTCAGTGGTCGGCAAACTCATTAGTCAACAGAGCGGCAAACTGCGGCTCTCGAGCTGCATATGGCTCACGAGCCGAAGTTTGCTGACCACTGCCTTAGAAGATTGTTGTGTCATTACCCAGAAATGTGTCTCCTAAATGTAACTCTTTCAGGTTCTTCTAGGCAAATGCCTTCAGGTGATTACTTGGTAAATTTTTTTTTATAATCCTCACCTGAGATTTTTTCCATTGATTTTTTTTTTCTTTTTTTTTTTTTTTTTAAGGGAGAGTGGGAAAAAGAGGGAAAGATCAAGAGAAACATTGATGCCAAAACCAGTTTGGCTCAGTGAATAGAGCGTCAGCCTGCAAACTGAAAGATCCCAGGTTTGATTCCGGTCAAGGGCAATGTACCTTGGTTGCAAGCACATCCCAGGTAGGAGGTGTGCAGGAGGCAGTTGGTCGATGTTTCCCTTTCTCTCTGTAAAAAATATCAATAAAATATATATTTTTTTATGAATATATATATTTTTAAAAAGAGAAACATCGATGTGAGAGAAACACATCGATTAGTTGCCTCCTGCACAGGACCCAGGCAGGAAGCAAACATGCCCTTGATTGGAATCAAACCCGGGACCCTTTAGTTTGCAGGTGGATAGTCATTCCATTTAGCCAAACTGCTAGGACTACTTGGTACCTTTTTGAAATACATAAGACTTAACCAGCTGCTGTCTAGGATGTGACTTTTAAGGTGTGGCACTATTATTCCCATCCCATATGTAGGACAGCTAACTATATGTAGTAGTAGAAGCCAAATTCGTGGACGTAGTGGGAGGGGTGTCCTTCAACCCAGCCTGCTCTCTCTCCAATCTGGGACTCCTTGAGGGGCGTGAGACTGCCCCATTTAGGCCCCATTAGGATCGGGCCTAAACGGGCAGTCAGACATCCCTCTCACAATCTAGGACTGCTGGCTCCTAACTGCTCACCTGCCTGCCTTCCTGATTGCCCCTAAACGTTTCTGCCTGCCAACCTGATCACCCTCTAACCATTCCCTTGCCAGCCTGATTGATGCCTAACTGCTCCCCTGCCAGCCTTTTTGCTCCTCCCACCCCCCACGGGCCTGGTCACTAACTGCCCTACCCTGCAGGCCTGGGTCCCCCAAAACTGCCATTCCCTGCAGGCCTGGGTCCCCCAAAACTGCCATTCCCTGCAGGCCTGGGTCCCCCAAAACTGCCATTCCCTGCTGGCCAGTCACCCCCAACTTTCCTCCTCTGCCGGCCTGGTTACCCCTAACTGCCCTCTCCTGCAGGCTTGATCATTCCCAACTGCCCCCTCCCCTGCTGGCCATCTTGTGTCCACATGGGAGCAGGATCTTTTGACCATATGGGGTCAGTCATCTTGTGTGTTGGAGTGATGGTCAATCTGCATATTAGGAGCCTGTGGTGGTTTGCAGGCTGGCCACGCCCCTTGGAGGCCCTGGTATCTGGGATTTATTTATCTTCTACAACTTAAAAACTTTATAGCCTGGAGTGGAGCCAAGCCTTATTACTCTTTTATTAGATAGGATGCTTTTTTTCCTGAGAAAATGTGCATGATTTTATATATTTTTCCATATTGAATAGTTTATTTTAAAAGTTAAAATATTCTGATGTTCACTTGAAAATGATATCAAACATCATTTATTGTCTGCCAGGTAGTTCAGAAGACACTTTAAGATTCTGAGGGTTTATCATTGTGATAAATATGAACATTATAAAGATACAGAGTGTTAGGAGAGAATTGGGATTAGTCAGAGCGGGTTTTGCTTAATGGTAATATCTTCCTGTATTATATAAAAATATGCGTGATTTTTAGAGGAACAATTGTAATAATCTGAACAATAAAAATTTATTAAATTTTTAAAAAATGTGCGTGATTTTAAAATGTGATGAATCTCAAAATTTTAGACATACCAGTTATTAAATGGAGTATTGCAGTAATCTTGTTACCCACCTAGTGTGTGAGCTCAGACTCAAGGTCTTCATCTATTAGAGCCTGTATTTTGCTGGGGCTACCATAACAAAGTAGTGTAGACCATGTGGCTTAAATAACAGAAATTTATATTCTCAGTACTAGAGGCTAGAGTGTGAGATCAAGGTCTTGACAGGGCTGACTTCTGAGACTTCTCTCTTTGCCTTATAGATGGCTGTCTTTGTGTTTACATAATGTACTTCCTCTGTGTGCATCTGTATCTTTTTTTGTTCATCCTCACCGGAGGATATTTTTCTAGTGATTTTTAGAGAGTGGAAGGGAGGAGTAGAAACGGAGAGAGAGAAACAGGGATGTGAGAGAGACACATCGATTGGTTGCCTTCTGCATTTGCCCCAATTGGGGCTGGGGATGAGCCTGCAAACTGAGGTATATGCCCTTGACCAAATCAAACCCGAGACCCTTTAGTCTGTGGGCCAAACTGGCTATGGCTGCATCTGTATCTTTTTTTTTAACTTTTTTTTTTTTTACACTATGTGCATCTATATCTTAATCTTCATATTGTATTAGGGCCTTACCCCAGTATTAAGAACCTGTCTCCAAATACTGTCACATTTTGAGGTACTGAAGGATAAGGGAGGGAGTATAATTCAGGCCATAGTAGGGTCTATACTTATTTTGTATTATTATTGCTAGGCCCTTGTTTCTAAAAGCTTAGAAAATCCATGTCAGTATTAGACATTAATTTCCTAGACATGGGAGGTATAACTTCAGGGATCTATTTACTTTATGAGAGTTCCTTGACGAAGAAAACCCAAGGCAGTTAGATACTAGAAAAAGTGTATTTGTATTTTGGATTTCTTGAACCAGTCCTAGCAAGTAAGGGAGTGCATGATGAAAAAAGCCCCCTTGCCTGTGGTCCCATAAACAAGAGTCCAGCCTTCTTTGGTTGCTGATTCCAGATGTGCTTCTGCAGATGTTCCTCCTTCCAATCCAGTCTTCCCTGCTTGACTTCTCCAGTGAAGTCATAAGCAAATATTTGTGATAGTTTCTTGTCACCATGGTGACTAAAGAAGTACAACCTGGGTCTCCTTCCAGCTTCACTGTCAGCTTTGCTGGAAGGAGAAAACAGCCCTCTGAGAGGGCCCAGGTTCAGAGTCATGAAAAACCATCTGTCAGGTAATGGGGGACAAGTCCACAGTGCCGACTTTAGAATCTGTAATTAGAAACCCCAGAGGGAAGCTACTGCCCTGGTTTTTTGTTTAATGATAAATCCACTTGGGCTTTGTCAAGTGAGTATGGAGACTTGCACATTCCAAGACCCAGTTGATGCTGTTGGTTAGCCAAACTACTTTCTAGAATGACCCAGGGCACCATCTCTGAAGTTTCATTTTGTCAGTATGTTTAATTCTAGAATTCAGCTCTCTTCTCATCTTTCATTTTCACTTCTTTTTTCCTCAGATTCTCTTACTATTTTCCCCCCTCTCATTTATTCCATTTCCACCCCCAAGGTGAATCTCCTACTTGAACCAGCCCAAATCTTACCTTGGGAGACATTTATTTGCTAGAGGCCCAGTACATGAAATTCATGCATGGGGGCAGGGGTTCCTCGGCCCGGCCTGCACCCTTTCTCAGTCTGGGAGCCCTCAAGGGAGCCCTACTGCTGGCTTAGGCCAGGAGTTGGACATCCTTAGCGCTGCAATGGAGGTAGGAGAGGCTCCCGCCACTGCCACTGCACTTGCCAGCCATGGACCTGGCTTCTGGCTGAATGGCACTCCCCCTTGGGAGCACACTGACCATCAGGGGGCAGCTCCTACACCGAGTGCTTGCCCCCTGGTGGTCAGTGCATGTCATAGCAACAGTCATTCCACCATTTGGTTGATTTGCATACTAGCTTTTTATTATATAGGACTAGGGGCCTGGTGCACAAAGATTTCTGCATGGGGATGGGTCCCTCAGCCGACCTGCACCCTCTCCAATCTGGGAGCCTTCAGGGGAGCCCTCTCCAATCATGGAGTTTCTGTCTGTCTGTGCAATCATATGAGCGAATTGTCTGAGACCACAACCCAGATTGGTTTGGTGCTCACAGAATAATAGAGGTCTGTTTTTTTTCTTTGCTCCATTGGTGGAGATTTCCTAGAAGTTGCAGGATCTCTTCCCTTTAGTTTTTCCTTGATACTGTGACTTTACTTATGTCTCTCACCTTTGCTTTCCCTCCATTCCCCACCCACAACAGTAACGTGCTCCAGACTCACTTTGCTCTAGTGTCTAGGAGATCCTGCAACGTGTCTGCCACCAGAACTACGATTCCCAGCATTCCTGGTGCTCCCCACTCTCTGGGCTTCCACTTCCCACCCAGGGGCTGCCACCAGAACTACGATACCCAGAATTCCTGGTGCTTCCTGCACTTTTGGTTCTCGCTTCCTGTCCAGGGGCTGTACAAACGAAAAGGACTGCGAACTCCAGCAGCTCCCAGGCTGGGCTGATAGGACCAGACCTCTTGGCACCTACACGTGTAAGCCCCGAGCAGCCAGGGGGTGGGAACGCCCACCCTACCCCACCCCTGGCCGCTTGGTGCCCGCATACCTCCGCATCCACAGTCCCACTATCTTTGTCAGGTTAATTTGCATTCTCACTCCTGATTGGTTGTGGGGTGTCGTGGAGGTATGATCAGTTTACATATTATTAGTGTAGATGTCTTTATTAAAATTTTAATTACAGTTAATATATTACTTTCAGGTGTACAGCATAGTGGTTAGACAATTTATATCGGGAGATTTGTTTTTTTATTTTGAGAGTATATTTATTAAAGCTGGGAGCAGTGAAACAAGAAAGGGCTTAGGATAGAAGAGGCAACAGGATAGAGCCTAGGACTTCTGTCAGCTCACTGGAGACAGATTTAGGGGGTTAGCTCAGAATGAGCTGCCGCTGCCTCCTGCTCCCCTGGGGAATCCTTACAGTTGAGAGGAAAGAAAAAATCACCTATGAAGGAGATTCGAATGGTGTGCCTCCAGAAGGGTGTACCAGATTATTTCTTTAAAAAAAAAATTTTTTTTTTTAATTTCAGAGAGGGAGAAAGAGAGAAGCATCAATGATGGGAGAGAATAATTGATCAGCTGCCTCCTGCACTCCCCACACTGAGGATCAAGCCTGCAACCTGGGCATGTGCCCTGACTAGAAATCGAACCATGATCTCCTGGTTAAAAGGTCAATGCTCAACCACTGAGCCACCCTGACTGGGCCAGGA
>PVJN01018883.1:0-38331 GCA_004026805.1 Lasiurus borealis
CCCCAAAACTGAAACCTTAGTTCTCTACTTCATCTTCTTCTTAAAGCCATATTCTGCGTTCAGGGGAACATCGTTTACTTGTAGGAGTTTTGTGTAGGAGAAAGAGGGTCAGAGGGCCAGAACGTCTTTTCATCTAATCAATATAAATAGAGGCAACAGAACACAAATTAAACCTATTTTAAAGGCTCTTTGGACTTTCAAGAGAAGTTCTAACCACTACACATGGCTGAAAGATGGGTGGCGTTTGTTGTTGGGGTCTGAGCCGGACACCTCGCCGGCCGACCGGCCCTTCACGAACAGTTCAGGGGCTCACCAGACAAAATATGGCTTTAAATTGTACACTTCTTCAGGCCAGTGCTTACCACACCGATTCAGACAACCTTTCCAAGTACCGAGAAGCAATGCGTCCACCTTGCTTAGATTTTCCAGTTTTTTTATTATTATTATTAATCATCATTATTATTTCTCACCATGAAAAATCAGGTTTCCTCCCCTCCTCCCTTCCCGCCCGCAACTGCCCTCCCTCACCCACCCCAACCCATAAAAATCGCACTCTGATAGTCTAGTGAAAACCATTGCAAAATCCATAGGGGGGCATGCACAGTTGCAGCATTGTTGTAAATTTCTTGCTCTACTAGAAAAAGTTACATTGTCTTAAGGTAACAAAACAGTTCTTTTGTGCTTTTCGATTTCTTTGTCTTTTTTTTTTCTTTTTCTTTTTTCTTATAATGTTAGTGATGACTGACAGTTCTGGTGCACACTTACAATGTACAAGTGAAATGGATATGATTTGCATTGTTAAGGCATCCAATCTGCTGGTTTATATTTATGTGAAAGACAGAGGAAATATACAAGCAGACTTAAGAAAGAATGTTCATTGATTTCTATGAAGTTTCTCCCCCGAATTTAATGCACAAAATGCGTCACTCCAGAGGGAGAGTCCATGCATATTAATAGAGTAAAACAGCATTAGGGGTGTGTGTTTTTGTAAGCTTCCAAAGCAAAGGATACATTTTTTTTTTAAATCTACAGAACTAAATGCTACAAGAATAATATGCTACTTTTTTGCCATATATTGGAAAAAACTTCTTAACTTACAAATAATACAAAAATAGACAATGGCTTTGGGAGGAAATTTAAAAAAAATTGAAGCATGGTTTAAAACAATACTAAAAATAACTATAAATGAAATGTTTAAAAATCACATTGGAACGGCTAATACAACTGTAGGTGACCAAACAAATTCCCACTTTTCACATAGCAAACATACACAATAAAATAAACTGGGGGGAGGGAGGAAAAGGAAGAAGGGGAAAGCAATGTACAAATTCCAAAGATAAATACATTATTTATATGGATATTTTACAAAATCCCCTTTAAAACAGAAAGCCTTTTCATTAACTTCGCAAGTATGTGCAAGCTAAAGGTATTGAGCTTCTTTGTTTCCTTTGCAAAATAGGCGGTGAGTTCTGTTTGTGATATTGAAAAACTGTCTTAAGACATTCAAATGTATAAATAGAACAACAACTTTGGCAAAAAAAAAATCACAAAAAAATCTACAGTATTTATAACTACATACAAAAAAAACACAACCGCAAAGAAAAAAAAAATATATCAGGCAAATGCATCCTCATAGCTTCGCTGCATCTTAGCTATCAATTCTCCTTTTTAAGAACACTTCCCAGATGACGAGCGCAAAGGATTGCCGCAGGACAGAACGTGATGTTTGGGAGGTCTTCACCTACTTCTCCTTCCTCCTAGCTGCCTCCTGCTCTCCATTCCAAAGCACTTACCTATCCTTGTCATTTACCGGTTAGCAGTCGGGGAGGGGCCCCTGGGAGAGGCCTAGCTCCTGGCTCCTTCTGGGAGGGAAATGATGGGAAATGCCTGCCATCTTGCCCTTGTCAGCTTTGGGAGGCCCGGTGGGAAGTCCCCGGTAGGAGGAGTAAACTTTTAACCTGGGACGTGGCGGGGGTGGGAGAGGACATTTTGGCTTGACAACTGGAGGCATAATGTGGAATTCCGTGCCTGGACCCTGTTCCATAAAGATTCGAAGGAGCTTCTCTCACAGTCCGTGTGCCACCACGCTCTCTCTCTCTCTCAAGAGGCCACCGGCTTCCGACGAAGTTGACGTCATTAAAAGCGAGAATGATCTCAGGTTTAAATATGCAGTGTTTTTTTTTAACAATCTGT
The DNA here is from genome assembly GCA_004026805.1 of Lasiurus borealis. Classification (NCBI taxonomy): domain Eukaryota; kingdom Metazoa; phylum Chordata; class Mammalia; order Chiroptera; family Vespertilionidae; genus Lasiurus; species Lasiurus borealis. The sequence continues at coordinate 2,194 of PVJN01018883.1, forward strand.
CTAGAGGCACTGGATTTCTGTGTCGAAGGGAAACGTGCGATCACGTTAACGGTCACTTTTTGATTCTCCAGGCTGCATTTATTTACAGTTACTTAAGACAACGATACGAAAAGAGAGGAATAAGCTTGCACTGCTAGGGGGTGGCATGTTAAGTTAGATACTGAAAATGCAGTGTCTGAGCTAACTACCATTTGATATGCTTTAAGGCGCAAAAGCCGACTCTTAGTTTTCTAAAAAATCTAACTGGCATTCCTATTCTGTCCCATACAAGCTTTTTTTTAATTTTCTTTTTGCTTTTTTTCTTTTTTTCACTTTTTTGTAAATATCACCACTTCATTCTCCCTTTACACGGCTTTAAAAACATCATAAATTAAAACATGGGGTCTTATTTATAGTGTCCCTTGTATACAGCTTTACGGTTTATAAAAGACAAATGACCGCAGAGTTAAGCTTTAAAAAAAAAAAAAAGAAAAGAAAAAGAGGATTTGCTTTTATCAACACAGAATAAATATATCCCCCAAACATCTGGGAGGTACAATTGAACCAACACCCTGCACTCACAAGATCCCTTCCAACTTCAGTATTTGCAAGGTCGGTGCTATTGTTTGTTTAAAAAGCTGCAGTTATTGTGACTCCTCTGAAAAAGGCCTGAGTTAAAAGTTCCGCTCTGGGACTTGTATCAGATTGCTCTCTTAGGCAGAATCCAACCTCTTCATTAACAAAATTCTTCAAGGCAATTCTTTCACATGGGAGGAACGATCATGCCAGATATCGCTGTGGAAAGAGAGGATACAAGTCAATCGTTTTGCCTCCAAACTTCTCACGAAAACAAAACAAAACAAAAACGCCCCCACGCCACTATGTTGGTTGACGATTCCCCACAAAAGCGCTCCGCTCCTCCCAGGACTGAGTTTTTGTAGGGAACATACATGTACTTCATTAGGAACGGAAAGTACTACGCCAGCCTGGGTGCGTGTCTCGAACAGAAAGGAAGACTCTACCCAGCCCTCCAAGTCCGATTCCTTTTACAACCCCGCTGGGCAGGGGCAGGTTTGAATACTGCTGGGGGAGTCACAGCCCCAAACTGAGACTGTGAGATGTTTCTGTTTGTCACCCTTTTCTTTCTCCTTCACTTGCAGAAACTAGAATGGAAACCTGGTCCGTCCCAACTGCCGGCACTTCCCACAAAACTCCAGGGGTGTCTTTGTGCTCTGTGAGCCCCCAGACGGACGCCAGCACCAGTGCCCCAAGCACCTTCCCGCCGGCCTCACGCTGGACAGGTAGTGGCAGCTGCCACAGGCCTTGTCCGTGGGCCTGTGAGGCTGGGAGACCCTGAGGGGGGAGGAGGAGAGGAGTGGGGGGAGGAGGGGGGAGGAGGAAGAAGGGGTAAGTAGACATGAAACTCCAGAATGTCTCCTATACCACCGCTTCGTCCAGGCTTCTAGAAAGGTCTGCACCTGCCCCTAGAGAACTGTAGCCTTGGGAAGCTGGCTGAGATCCTGGGAAAAGGGAAGGCTGTCGGTGTCATCCAATATCTCCCCCGTGTTCAGTGAGGAGGCCACACGGCTGTGTCGAGGAGCAGGGAGTCCCATGGAGGGGCTTTCTGCCTTCAGCCTCCGCTTGCTGCGTGTGGTCCCCTGAGGTATCTTCTCGGCATTGGCTGAGGCTGTGACACTGCCAGGCTGGTTGGCGGTTTAGGTAAAACTACGTAGGGGAGTGCCTGGCCCCTGTTCAGCTCCTAGGCGAGACCTCCCCGGGATTAGCCGCTATTGTTTCTAACCCAAACCTTCCGTGTGACCGAGCTGTGTGACCGTGGGTTAGTTGCTTAACTTCTCTGGGCTGCTTCCTCTGGTATCAAATAGGTACCCTGCCACCCAGCCCGCTTCACGTGATGGGTGTGAGGAATAAAGGGGTGTGTCTAAAACAGAATTAGTAAGGGTGGCGGCTTTGAAATACACAGATGGGAGCGATGCTTTCGTTAGAAGCAAGGGGTGGCCAGCATTGTCTCTCCCTGGTGGTTTAGCATGCTGTCAAGCAGAGAAAGTCATTGGTTGTTTTTTTTATTATTGGCAATTCTACATTTAAATTAATGTTCTTATCTGTGATGACTGCATCTAGGAAGTGACCCTGTTCGTTTCCCACATCTCAGGTCTGGAGGAATGTGCCATTAAAAAACACTGAACCCCAATTAACACAACTGCAGTAGACACACAGGGGGAGGCTAGGTGGGGCTCGGAGCCCTGCGGGGTGAGGGCTGGGGTGGGGGGAGGCGCACACACCCGGTGCCTCGCCTCCTCCACCCTTGACATTTTAGATTCAATTAAAAAATAAGTATTTTGCCAAACACTTTTTCCGTTAATTTTTAAACCCATCTGTATTCACAAGGAAATTTAATCCACATGTTTCTGATTCATTTACACGTAAATCATCCAAATGTTGTTTTGCGAGAGCCGGTTTGCAGTCCAAAAGCTCCTGGAGCCTTTTTCTTAAGCCCTCAAAAGCCATTTTTCTTAGAAACAGGAAGTGCCTCTTGCCAAATGCAGGCCAACTTAAACCCCCAAAGAGTTGGGATCAGTTGGAAATGCAGTCCCCCCGAGTCCACGGAGCCCTGCCTGCCTGAAGCAGGGAGCTCCATATTTCTAGCCAAGCCTTAACTCGAGAATTCAAGACGTCTGCAGCCCCAAAGCCGAGGGGTGGGGGGGCTCCACGTAGTGCTTCTCAGCACCCCCACCTCCATGAGGACCTTTCTGTCCAGGCTGGAGGTGAGCCCAGTGACCCTCAGCAAAGGCAGTCCTTTCTGAGCTTGTGGCAAAAAGAAGCAGGCCTCCTCCTGCGCCCCCCAGCCCCCCAAATCTACTGCGTGCCTGGCACTGAAGGCCGTTTCCCCACAGCACGGCCAGGCAGCAGGCAGAGTCAATATGGTGCAAAGCGAAGTGGAAGCTGACAAGCTTTCTGCTCATGTGGTCAGTGGATTCAGCCACCATTGATCAGCTGGGGCCTGAAACGATCCCATTTGGATGTGCAGAGCTAAACAACAAACAAACAAAAACAACAACAACAACAACAAAAAAAAAAACTAAGCAGTGTTTTGGTTCCTGGCATGATGTTAGGATAATCAGATTGAGCCTCCACCAGGGCCATGGTAAGCATTAGAAAGCAAGGCTAAGGGGTGTGCCAGGCCATAGCTCACAGATCTTTTCAATCTGGATGCAGGGGTGGCCAACACCAGCGCCCGGAGCGGGGCCTGATCTGACTCCGCCCAGGACACCCCTCCTGCAGAGGGACCAGGGATCGCTCCCACCAAACACCGCTGTGAGGGATGCCTGCTCCGAGCCACCAGAGCCGAGCCACTTCAAGACAAGGTAAAGGTGTGGACTTAAATGTAACGGTTCAGCTTGCACAGGGCTGGCGAATAATTAAAACCAAACAAGCAAACATCCGAGCCTCCCAGCGGGTGGCTTTGGTCGGCCACACTCCCCTGGCCTCGGACCTCTCTCCCGAACGGTTCCCATGTGTACCGACACCCGGAATTCCGCATATGCCATCGGGTGACGGCGCGCTCTATCGCGCCTGCGATGTCCTAAAGTGCAGCGAGAACCCCGACCGATGGGTGCATCGTCGTTTGTGGCCTCTGAGCTGAGACCTCTGAAGAGGCCGTGTCGTAAACAAACTCCCCTGCAGCCTGCAGCGGTGCCCGGGAGCCGCCAGCCTGTGTCTGTGCTGCAATCCTTGGGATTGCTTATGTGGGTGAGAGGGCTGGGTGTCTGAAGCTTGGAATGTTCCAGAAACACCGCCGGCATGCATAGTTACCCAAGATCTCTATGAGGACGTGACACTCAGAGAGCGCCACGGGCCAAACTTATCACAAGACGGAGGCCACTGCCGTCCTCCCCGGCAGCTGGGTGACCATGTCAGTGACAGGAGCCCGGAGGACGACTGGTGTGAAAGGCAGTGCTTTTGTTTTGCTTTGGTTTTTTCAGTACAGGTTTCAGGTTTGGTAAGAACAGAACAAAACAAAGTTTTGCAGAGCTGGGGGACTCTGGAGCACGGGCTTCCTTGAACCCATATGAGTAAGAATTAGGGGCTCACCAGGAATAGAATAGGGGAGATTTTACACAAATGGAACATGTGCTCAAAAAAAAAGGACAATTCCACAGGGTTCGCTACTGGACAGCATGGCACTCCCAGTCCAGGGGGCCTGGCCAGTCTGAGTTTAAGCCAAGCAGGGGAAGAAAAATCTCAGTATTTGGGTATTCTGGCCTTTTGTTTTATATATATAGGCATATATATATTTTGTTTGTTTGTTTGTTTGTTTGTTTTTGTTTTGTTTTTCTCATTTGATATTTTTCCTTTGCTCTTCAGAGAAAGTGGAAGGGCAGAGAGAAATGAGAAACACATCAACTGGTTGCTCCTGACGTGCCTGACTAGGGACAGGGAGTGAACCTGCGACCCAGGTAAGTGTCCTTGACCAAGAATCAAACCCACAACCCTTCAGTGTGGGCCAACGCTCTAACCACTGATCACACCAGCCATGGTCCCCCTTTCATTAACTTTTCGCTGCCCAGATTGTCAGGGACTTGGTTTGGGTTTAAAATCACAACACTGGGGGAGGAGAAGAGGGGACAGTGCCATGGGGCCAGCCTCCCCCCGCCCCAGGGCTGCCCCTCTCTTGATTAACGAAGTCCTTGCTCTGAGCCCTGAGAGTGTGGAGAATCCCTGCTCCAGGGCCGGGGCTTTGGGAGAAGGGGGATGTCTCCAGGACAAGGAGCAGGCCAGGTGACTCAAGTCTGCCCTGTGAGCGGCCCGCCGGGGAGTCTGGCATCGGGACTTAGCAATGGCTTTCCCTAGAAAAGAAGGGAAGATGTCCCTGCCTTTTCCAAAGGTTTTTATGGATGTTCCCTGGTTTTAACATTCGGAAAAGGGTTCTATGGGCAAGAAGCTTGGAAAACATGTTTATTTGGCTGCAGGACGTCTGTTGAAAACCGGTTTACATGTTGTGGGGAAACATGTCTAGAAAACGTTCCTTACTGAATTACTATCTTGGGGATCCATAACGCACTTAGGAACATTTTCTAGACATGTTTCCCCACAACATGTAAACCGGTTTTTAACAGAACATCTTCTGAGGCTCTGGAAGGACTGAGATTAAGAGTCACCTAGTCCTAAAACATTTCTCAGGACATACGGTAAGTTGTCAAAAGGTCGTGCCTCCCAGGATCAGAGTGGAAACTTGGAGCGATTAGATGTATGGAAGGAATGGGGTGAATGACTTCCTAACGGACTTCGTGCACCAGGGTGCTGGGGGGCTTCCTGGTGACACCCTGGCTCAGGTTCCCTAATCCTTCTGTTCAATGCCCCTTCCTCCATGTCTCTGCCTGAATCCTCCCTTCCTGTCACCCACGGTCCATTTCACAGGCAATCCTCTCCAGCATGCTGGTAGGCACGCTCCCTCATCTTTCCCCTTGAGCTTCCGCAGCATGGTGTCCGGCCTCCCCCCAGACAGACCTGCCTGCCTTCCTGTGGTGGTTGTTGCATTGACCTTCATAGGGAGCTGTTTACGGTCAGGATGGTGGAGTCTACAAGGGCCTAACCCTGAAGCTTGACTGTAGTGTAGCCACCGAGCATAAGCATTTACAGTGGTCGGTCTGCCCGCTTGCTAGCTGTGTAACACTCACTGAGCTATCTTGGCTGGAAGTCTCAGTTGCTGCATCTGTAAAATGGGGGCAATAAACAGCGTAACCGAAGGGTGGTAGGGAGGTTGAGACAACGCAGAAGCCAGGCTGGGAGCAAGCTCTCCCAGGTGAGTGGCTGTGACCATCATCACCTCCATCATGGGAGGCTGATGTGCTGCTCTCTCGGGGACTAGCTGGGTTTCGGTCACTAGCGGAGGCTAAGGAAGGGATGCTGGAGAGGAGGTCTTTAAGAAGTTGGCTTTATAGAAAAAAAAAAGATTAGCAGAGTGGTGGTTGGAGGTAAATAGGCCTTTAAAATACTTTAGCAGCCTAAGTGTGTCACCTCTAATCTTGTTTACATGGTCAATTTGCTTAACCAACTCTTCCTGTGTCACTTGTCCTGTCTTAAAGATCACAATCCTGAACTAGGAGGGAGGTGTTACTGTAACGATGAGGAGGAGGAGGAGGAGGAACATAACAGGCCAGAGGTTCTTAGCTGCAATTCTACAACCCACAGTGTCCTTTTCCACGGAAGAAGTGTGATTCAGAAAGCGAGAGATGCAGTAATTCTTTGGTTCTGGTTCTAGGAGCAGAGTCTAGCTGCCACCTTGCTCGGGGAGATCCAGGCCCCACACAGGAGCTTCCTGGATTGTGCACAGAGGCTGTGGAGGGCCCTGCCAGGTGAATGTCTTGGTTGGGAGAGGAGCAGGCAGGGGTAGGATGGAGGATGGCATCAGAATTGACCTTTAATTTCTCTACTCTTGCCTCCCACACAGCCACCGCCTAAAAGTAGGGATGTTTGATCCATGACAGTGTTAGAAAAACAAAAACCACTAGTAAGAATCTCCTGGACACATGTTCAGCCAGAAGGAAAGGCAGTGCACTCCCGGGTTACCCTCAGACCCTCCACGCTCTGTATCTCAGACAGAGAGGCGGTGGACAACCAGAAGTAGGGGGCAATCTTGGTACTCCTGGAATCTGTGCAGATGGGGAGTGGAGGAGGGAAGGCAAATGCACAAACGTAGTATGTGGGCCCTGTCTTGAAGCCCTTTCATTGTTTCACACACCCATCTGCTACCAGATGTTCTCTGAATCCAGAAGTTCTAAAACCTGGGCCAAATCCTCATTTTCCATCCCTTCTTTCTCAGCATGGCATGGAGAGGTGCTCAGTACTACCTATGTGACTTTGAGCAAACTGGGCCTTAATTTCTCCATCTCTACAATGGGGACAGTGCTGACCTCATAGGGTTTTCAGAATTTATGTAAGGTTCCACCAAGGTAAAGTATCCAGTACAGAGTACAAGTGTATATGAACATAAATATACATGCACTTATACATGAGAGATGCCAAACATGTCTGCTGCCCTCCCTCCGTGACCAGGAGTGTGACAGCCACTGAAGGGGGGCTCCAAAGGGAGCTGTGTAGGCCGGGGGTGAGGGCCACAGACCTTCGGGGTTTACATTCATCCCCCCAGTTGACTGGCTAGGCCTGTGAGCAGGTAGTGACTCTCCTTATGCTTCAGTGTTACCATCTGTACAACGGAGACCGTAATAGTCCTCATATTTCAACAGGAAGATGTGGGGCTCAAGTAAGACAAAGCTTGTTCAGTCTTAGCACATGCCTCTTGTGTGCTGAACAAATGGTAGCAGATCGTTTAATTGATCATTTAATATTTCTCTGCCAGCTGCCTTAGGAACCCTGGACACATGTTTTATACCCCAACCCCCGAGGAGTATCTGAGCCCGGGTTTGAAACCAGCTCCGGCCATACCAGCTTCTGGAGATCATGCACTTTGGCTGTGAGTACCTGTCACACAGCCCTGCTGTGGAAAAAGGATGAGGTGGTGCAGGTCCACACCGCGACCCAGCACATGAGAAAAATGGACTCGTTTTAAAAACGTGGGTGTTATTTTTCTCAATGAACAAAAAGGTCACTTTAACTCTTGGTGACTCTATTGCTTTCTATATTCCATGACAGGGAAGAGACAGAACGATTTTAATGAATCCTCTAGTGCTATTTTGGGGTTTGGGGTTGCCAGTGGAAAGTCTTGAGCTTCTGTCCTATGCTGCTCTAATGTCAGGGCTCTGATCAGGCCGTAGCTCGCCCGCTCCCCGTTCTCAGCCCCACACACATTCACTCTGACACAGCCAACCGGAAGGGAAGGTTGAGTGACCTACTTCAGGAGAAGGCCAGTCCCGGGAAGACCCTGCAGTGGAGAACTTGCTAGAGTCCACAAAAGACTGGTCTGATTGTGGCGACCACAGTGAATGAGAGAGGAGAAAAGAAAAACGATGGCATTAGTAAAGGGAAACAGCATTCTCGAGCAAATCCCGGGCCTGAGCAGAATTCCTCGAGTTGGAAGAGGGCTGCTCGGGCAGGTCCAGCAGAGGAGGGCTGGGGTCAGGGCCACGGAGAGTGGACACCGAAGACCAGAAGAGAGGAGGGCGGAGAAAAGCTGGTCCCTTCTGCAGCAGGGGCACATCTGCTCCAGGCTTGGGAGGGTGGAATCAGGGCAGCGGGTTGGCCCGGTGGGGCCTGGGACTCACCTTGCAGGCTGTTCCCATTGGTGCTGGTGCAGGTGGGAGGCGGGGAGGTCTGGGGTCTGACGACGGGTGCGAAAGCGCTCTTCTGTTTCACGGCGGAGACCATGTTGGCTGGTGAGAAGGAGAAGATGCCGGAGGAGCTGCTGCAGTTGGAGGGGAGGCTTGTGGAAGAGGCCATGGTGGGGCTGGATGGCACGACTGCGAGAGGCAACGGGAAAGCAGAGGTTAGCAGCTGTCCTGGCATCCCAGGGCAAGGTGGTCCAGACTGCCCTCCAGCATGAGCCTTCCCCGAACGCTCAGGAGCTGGCCAGCTGTCATCATCCGGTACAGGTACGTGGCACGTGCCACCTTCAGTTGGTGGTGATCTTCTTGGTGTTTGTTATGGGTCTACTGTGTGCCAGGAGCATGCTAGGCACTGGGTGCCCCAGGCCAGGGGACAAAGTGCTCGTACAAGGGTTAGGGCAGCACAAAATAGCAACAGAAGTGAGCCTGGCCAACTCTGTAGAAGTAGGAAAGGGAAACCAGAGGCGGCTTCACAGAGGAAGTGTCGGGGAAAGCATTCCTGGTGGAGCCTAACCTGAGGTTCTAGCAAAGGGGTGGGAGATACGATAGTAAGAGGCCAGCCTGAGAGTACATGGTCACTGCCAGAATGAGAGGGTGTGAGGAGGAAGGGTGACTGAGTGTGACACCAGGATTCCAAGTGCAGGCCCTGCAGCTGGAGGTGTGTATGTGTGGGTCCCTTTTCTCGCCATGATGGTATGGGTGTTCCTTAAGAATATGGTTGTACCTTGATGCTCCACAGCACAGAGATAGGTGGACAAATAGACTGTCAAGTAGACTGTCATGTGCAACCTTTGTAGCTAATGCAGAACTATAAGTCAACATTCCAAATCCCGTCTATCCCCCAGGAAGCGGAACGTAAGTGTTTGTGAATTAACAAGCAGTATCACAGGAGGAGTCTTATGTGAATACTCCCCGTCTGGCAGGAGTGGGGATGTGGATTATCAATGATGGGAGAACTGACATGGGCAATTCAGAGAGAAAGAATACCTAGCTGCTTGGGAATACAGAAGAGTTTGGGAGACACACCTTCTCTACCAACAATGGTCCTCTCATCTTTTGCTGGTCACTAATCATCTCTTGATTACTTTAGGAGACAGATGTTGTACCCTCTAAGTCCTCTAGACTAGTATCTACATCTAGTCCCCTTCTAGCTCCGTCATCTCCTAGGAAGAGTATGAATGCTGTCCAGTGATTCCTTCTCGTGTGTTATTTCTCCTGTTACGTCTTGAGCTTTATCTATTGCTCTTTATCATTAAGACATCTTCCCATCTTTTTCAGCTTATGCCATTGGCCAAGCAAGTGAAGTTGGGGCCTGTTACATCCTTTTTTACACCTGAGCCAAGGGAGCCAGCTGGGACTCGGAAAACAGTGGCGTGACTTGCCCAAGGGCCATAGCTAGAGAGTAGTGAAGCCAGGAACCACAGCCCAACTCAGTGCTCTTTCTGCCACACTGTCCTGCAGAGGAAAAGGAGTCCACCAGACTCGCAGGGGCCGTGGAGGTGGGCTTACCTCGGCCTATGGACTTGAGGAGGTGGGAATCAAATTGGTCACAGGCAGCAGTGGCCAGCGGGTAAGTGCCCTCGCTCTGGGTTCTCGGTGGCACACAATCCAAGGGCCTGAATGCTTCATACAGCAGAACACACAGCCACCATCTTCGGAGTTTCCACAAACATATCCTAAACTGTACTTTTTCTTTTAATGAGGCCAGCATTTTTATATATCTCCTAGGATTTGTTAATGTGACAATACGCTCAATAATAACACCCATTTAAATTGCAAAACACCTGCATTGGAGGTTTGGTTTTTAAATATTCCTAGATTTGAAATCCTGCTGGTTTTTGGAGGAAGGCAATTAATCTCATTGGCAAATAAGATGGTGATGTGTATTTAGGGGTGGGGAGTGTGAGATAGTCAAGCAGTTCCATTTGTTACAACGTTATTAGTTACCAGCCAGCACACCAGAAAGTATGCCCACCAGTGGAATGTCTTATTTTACGTTTTTTTTTATCCTGTGAGGGGATTTTTCAACATGAGTGGTTTATGAATAATTAAATCTTATGGAAGCAAAAATTTGAATCTGCTGGGCTTGGTGTTTATTGTTTTATTTGCATTTATGCAGATGAAACCGTCCCATCTGAGAGCTTATTTGAGAATTTAATACTGTATTTGTGAGCACTAAGGAAATCAATTAATGGAAATTAAGTGTTCGAAGTTTCCCGGACTGACAGATGCAATCTCAGGCTGAAGTCTCTCGGTGTCTGTGCGGACTTGAGAAGATGGAGCAATCCAAGCACCTTAAATTGAATTGCTACCATATAGCAATTAGTTTATTGATTTAATTAAGAGTGCCACCTTTTAATTTTCAGGTCATGATGGAAACATTTTCTGATTGAGGAGATGGGAGAACACTGAACTGATAGATCTATGAGGAACAACCTTTCCGTGAATCAAAATCTATGTGGAACTGGCCCTCAGCTCTCAAGCAGACAGACATAATGTAAGCGGGTTATTGGGGGAAAAATTCTAAGTGTTCAACAAGCCGATGATTCCAAACAAAGGAGAAATATTTAGCACACACTGAGTCCAGAAAGCAAAAGCCCTCAGAAATGCTTTCAGAAATAACTGAAACTTTCCAAGGATTAGTACTCTCCACATTTCTACCCATATGAGACAGCATCACTTTCAGTATTTTTAGCTAACCCTCATTTAAAAAAAACAAACATGAATAGTCTTTCATTGAACAATACATCTTCTAAGAGTTTGGCCACATTTCACACAACTAGAGTCACCCACCCTGTCCAAGATGAACTTGGTTGTCTATGTAAATATCCTCAAAGGGAGATCAAGAGAATGTAGAGACACATGCCATTTTACATGTGACCAGTTCATTGAGGCTTTTTAGGTGCAATCTAAATGTGGTACCAAAAGTACGCTTCTTTAAGACAAGAGCCAAGGACATTTCTTGTCTGTGTGTGTTTCCTGTGCCAGGTTTTTGGAAAAAAATAAAGTATTTTTTTTCATTGGTTGGGTTTTGTTTTTTTCAAGTGTGTATCAAACACAAAGGGGAAAAAATTCCAACCATTAAAACAACAAAGGAAATCAGATTTCCCCAGAGCCACCAGAAGGAACCCGGTCCTGCCAGCCCATTGTTGACCTCTGACCTCTAGAACACAAGGCAATAAAGTTGTGGTGTTTTTAGGCACTAAATACAAAGGAGTCCTATTCCTAAAGGAAGCGAGTTTAAGTTTTAGACTATTGTCACTGTGCTGTAATATTACCTGCCCCCTCACTATTATCATTATGACGGGTCAGGGACAACTCCTGGCATGCATTCTTTTATCAGAGTCTCACAACAACTCTATGGGGTGGAGGCTAGTTCCTCCCCATTTCACAGACCAGAAGACTGAGATTTGGAGAGGAGATCAGCTTCCCGGGGCCACCAGTTAGTGACCCGCCTCATTCCAAGCTTGGGTTCTGACCATGATATCTCGCTGCTGCTTTGGGTTGCAGCAAAGTTCTGGTGGTGAGGGCAGTTTGGGTGGGAGAAAGGTGAGCCAGGGGGGCAGAGGTGTCTGATGGAAACAGTGCTGCAACCAGCAGCATCACCTGGGTCAAAGCTGGGCTGGCAGGGCACGCCGCACAAGGCTGAGTTCCCTGCAGAAACACAGGACACGCATCTGTACTTACTGGCATAGGGCGAGTTGGCAGCCGAGCCGTTGAGGAAGGTCGGGGAGCCACCCAAATTGGACATGGCGGCTGTGCCGTATCCGTTCATGCTCGTGGTGACGGAGTTATAGTTGGTCTGCTGGGGGGTGGTGCTCGGCACGTACCCATGTGGCGAGACGCTGCTTGAGTTGCGGGTGAAACCTGAGGGGTGGAGACAAAGCCAGGGGTGAGGGTGGCAGTCCTGGAAGACGGGCCCGGGAATGGCTGTCCCCACATTGCGCCCGGAGAGACAGGGTTGGTGATTCACGGGAGGAATCGGTGGTGCTGGCTCTGATTAAAATGGGAAGCCAGCAAAGGTACATTTCTGAGGAGATCAGAAATACGTAGCGGGGCCCTGAGAAAGTGGCAACGCAGGGCCCATAAATCATCATTTTGGGGCAGAAATAAATCCCAATTTGCAGGATGTGCCCTGAAGTGAACAGGCCCCGATTCCCTGGGCGCGGATGCTGTGCTTTGGCTCCTCAGAACTTTAATTCCCGCCCCCTGTGCTGTCTGTCACTCTTGGTTTGTGGTGGCTCCAGGCGCATCTCAACAGCCCCCTCTCTCAGCTTCCCCGACAAGATGCCACCCCGGTGCCTGATGCACACTGACAAATCTCCCCCTTTGGTTCGTAGCTTCAGGGTTGGAAGGGACAGGGGAACAGGGAGGAAGAAGAGCGGGCTCCTGACCCTGATTGGTGGCCTGCGAGGCCTCGGAGACATTCACGGCCAGTTGTCCACTGAAGGAATTCACGCCCATCATGCCCGCGTGGACCGAAGTGTTAGTGAGGGCTGGGAGCTGGCTGTGGTTGCGGGGGACACTGTAGAGGGCCTCTGCGATGTCAGCCGCTCTCTTCAGAATAATCTCCTGAAAGTAAGAGGAGCACCCCATTAGCTACCCCATCACACCCCAGTGATGCGCTCAGCGGCTCACTGTGGACCGTGCTCTGGGCTTCCCGTGGAGGAATGGCATTAACTTCCGCACCCGTCTCTGCAAACCTTCGGATTCAGTCTCTTCAGCATCACCCCCATATCACAAACGGGGGAAAACTCGCCTATTTAAGGACAGAGTTGGGCTGTAGAGCCCTGTCTGACTGACTTGGGAAGCCCATTACCGAAGCCTTCCCTCCATACCACCTCATAGGACATTCCCTGGGAACACACAGGAATGCGGAGGCTACACTCGTACACCACACACATGCACACACACTACAGCCCCCTCTCCTTCTGAAGTTTAGGCAGGTTATAGATAACTCTCTGGGTCCCTGAGTATTAGTGGGACTGTGACCCCTACCCATTGACTCAGTACCAAAAGAGTGAATAATTTGTCCGACTCATACTTGCATCCTCATACAAGAATGTGCTCTATGAAACAGAGGAAGACAGTTATAGTCAGAGCTTGTTATACTTTTTAGGAGAAGAAATTAAACCCTTTCCCCCTCCTCAATTGGCTTGAAAACCCTGAGGAATAAAACAAAGCACCAGTAACTCTCTCCCTCCATCATGAAGTACATTCCCACAGAAGATTTCATTTTAAACAGAATGCCTCTTCTGGTAAGGAAAATGATCACAGTAGAAAAGGCAATAAAAAATTTTACAAAAGAAGAGAGAAGAATTGAATGGCTTTGCAACGTGATGTGTTTTCGTGTCTGAATGGCTTGAACACGGAACTCGTGCAAGGGGTTTTATGGGTTCCACACGTTCCCATTACACCGAGGCATCTGAGACCTTACGTTGAATGTGGAGCCCGTGTGGGCTGGAGGCCCCGTTCGCTCACCTGGTTGTTGTGTGGCATCCCATACAGCGCTTCCACCAGGTCAGCGGCCCTCTTGAGGATGACTTCCTGTCGGGAGAAGCAGACACAGGCCTCTGAGTGAAGGCAGGTTGTCCTTATCCTGGCCACTCTCTGCCCAGGCTCTGCTCTGAAGGCAGTAGCTCCGGGAACCCCCGAATGGCGCTAAATCACCAATTTGTCCCTGTTCACATACACACTTAATCGAGTCAAAAGGTGAGCATCGTTGGTGCTGCAAGATAAAATACATCACTCAAGCGCCTGCCATAGGCACGATAAAGCGCTCATGTGTTTATTGCCGAATACAATTGCGAGGTCATTTACTGGATGACTACAATCGATGTCATTCAGTGCATGTTATGAATCCCTAAGATGCGTTTATTTTGCACTTAATTGCTTATTCCAGGCACCATGACCTTATCAGACGGGTCATTTCTGAGGGATTTCCAATCAATCTTCAGCTACTAGAAGCATGTAGCGTTAAACTTCTTTATCTCCATTGTGTGCCACAATCCCGACATAAGGGGGTGACACAGTCAACCCACCACACACCTGGGCCACACACTGCTTGTCCAAGGCTCTCACCAAAGGGGTCTCCTACCCCAAGGAGCTCCCTCTGCACGGTTCTCACGACCGGCAGTGTCTCCTCCGTAGTGATTCTTCTCTATTCCAGGGTTGTTAGCATCTTCCTTATTCGCTCATTCATTTTCATCTGAGACCCATGCTCCGCTGTTCACTCCCCTCCCCACTGAAGAAAATGTATCTCCATCTTTTCATTTAGGTACGACTCCACATTTACCTCGCGTGCTTGTTTCCAATAATATACGGCACTCCACAAAAGTGTAGTGGTAATTTTTTTTGTTCTAACCAAAAGCAATCCTTCCCTCTTCATTTTGCCCTAATTTTTGCTGATTCATTTATACTGCAAAATGTGATACATGTAGAATGGAGGCTTATCAGAGAACTAAACGTGAAGGCGTGCATAGCTACCAGAGATGACTTTGCAAAAAGACAAATTTACATTTTTTTTTTTTTGCTGTGGGTAAAAGTTTCAAAGTGCTCAAAAAAAGTCTAACTTTCTTTTACACGATCAGTTTCTGCATGGAGATGGAGTACAGCTCCCTTTTCATACACTGGAGATGCTGATCAGAAAACAGGAACGTAATTGCATTTATTTTGCCGTCACCATTAGCCTCTTCAAAAATTCTAGAACAAGTCTTGAAAAGACAAGCTCTTAGATACATATTACCATTTCTCAATGTTAACTTCTCCATAAAACAAGATAACATAGTTATCATACTACAGTGACTACTATCATATATGTCCTAAATTCGAAAATGAGGGAGAGAGGTTTTCAGTTCCTTAATAAACATTTATGCTTGCCTTAAGCTGCTAGACCCCATTTACAAAAACAGTCCAGTTATTTTTCATAGCAGGAGTGAAAAGTATCATAGATTCAATGGGGTTAGAATCAATACATCTGAAATAATTCCTTTATGTTTCTAATGCAAGCAACCAGCTAATTTACAGCCTTGTGTTTGCAGTATTGTCTGGCCACAGCAGTTAATAATTCACCACGCGATGGGCACGCTGAACCCTAGCCGCAGATCAAATTCAGTTCCGCTGCTCTCTCTGGAACCTCGCGGCTTTCTCTGGCTCACAGGGAAGATGAAAACAAAACAAGACCCAGATAGTTTACTTACTAGGATTTTACTTCTCTGGGTCTATGCTCAGTTATTTCTTCAGAGACATATTTATGCCAGTGTTGGGGGGTGGCAGAGAAAGTATTTTTTCTTCCTTTTCATTTTGAGAAAAACACACAATACAAGTCTCCTTTTCATCCAGAGCCATAAGACGGGTAGTTTCTACACTTGTGAGCGCTGGTGTCCTCGAGGATTTCAAGCGGTGCTTCCTAATTTAGTTAGTTAATTGCACAGAACCAGGGAGGAGAGGCAGTCAATATAAACCCCAAGACCTCTGAAGTTTTTGTGAGCCTGAAAAAAGGCCAGCTACCCGTGGTGCTATATGTTTTAATCTCATATATATTGTGTGGAAAAGGTTTTCAATGATTTAATCCACGTGGTTGTTTTTTTTCCTCCTGTCGACACCCAGAGCTCTCCTCACCATTAATCCTTTGAAAATGGAACACCTGAATCTTGTTTCCTAAGGTTGACTCCTCCTTTGATCCGTGAAGCTGGGCCATGGCTCCCTGCTATGGGTGGGTCACCGGCCCCACACAGCTTCAGACCAGCCGTCTCGAGGAGGGTGAACCTGAGTTATCACTTCAGCGATGTCCTTAAATGACATCTCTCCCATTTCCAAACGACCCCCCCACTGCGGCGCCCACTGTGGGGTTCACAGGAGAGCCCACATCTTGGTCTTGCTTTGCCCACGTGACTCAGCTTCTATTAGTTATTTCCACAAACGGGAAGGAGAGAGGAAACGTCCAGGTCCTCTATGAGTGAGTGCCACGGGCCTGCAAGGTGCTTGGATTTCGGTGACCAGAAAATTGCTCTCACCTCCATGTCATTACGCTCCCAGGGAACGAGCCCCCAAGCGTGTTTGTGTTGGGATCTAATATATTGCCTTTCAATCAGGGCTGAGAGCCCCTGAACACACCGACAGAACATGACGAGCAGGTCAGGAAAGCAATAAAGATTTTACAGAGCTGTCCAAGGTGCTAAATTTACTCAATAATGGGTTTGGCACCATAGTGTTAACCTCTCATTTACTACCAGTTTGAGGGACTAAATTGAAGTAGCTGACTTCATTTACCTTGAAATGTATATTTTATGACATTATGTAAGGAGATGGAAAGGGCACTGCCGTTTTAACAATTTAAAGGCTAGAGCCCGTTTAAGATGAAACTTGAATATTTATTGTATATTGCACTTAAAGTATATAGAATGTTAAAATGTATTGATTAAATTTGTAAAAGGCATTATAACAATGACAGGTAGTATAAAAGATGTATGCCTTTTAAAATCAAATTGATAGTGTATGCTATCTTTTCTGTGGTCACAAGTGTAATTTTTTTGCAGTTTTAAATGGTAATTGGAAAAACCTGTAATTTCGCATTAGGAAATGATTGAGCCTGGGATGTGGGAGGGGGATTTCCTATGAGGGGAAGAGCTGGATGTTTCATATCATCTTTGTCTCTGAAATTGTTCCTCGGGTCTTAGTTTTGTGGCATTAGGAGGGAGCATGGAATAAGGATCCTTCCACGCTAATATGCAATTTTAATATTCCTGAGAAGAAAGAGCACTTGACTAGTACTAATAACTAATTTTTCTAGGCATTTATTTGTCAGGAGAGATTTCCTCTTCTTTCATAATGTTTAAAACATCTCGCTGCTTGCAGTTTAAAACATGAAGGTAGAGATTAGATTCGTCCAGGATAATTAATCCTATCTTTGGGTTTTTAAAAAATACCCCATAGGGGAATTAAGACAAATACTAGATCCTAAATATTGAACAGCCTGGGAGTCTCCTTACAGACCTCCTACTTGTTCTCAGTTTCATCCTGAGTTGGACTATTTTTTTTCTTTTCATGGCCTCAGATTTCTTCTCCATTAAAGGAACAGAAAATGTTTACTTCTTGAAAACAACAACTTTCCTCTCACAATTAAAACCTGGTTGCACTTGTCTCCCCATGACTGTCAATTGATAATTATATGAATAGGGGTTCAAAGAGGAAGGAAATGGATAAAAGTAAATCTATTTCGAGTTTACAGACATGCTGAGAAGACAGAAGGGCAGAGTCCCGAGAAATAGCCCAAGTGCAACTGTTCCAGGTTTTACTTGGGTTTGGAGCCTTTATCATTATCATGAGTGGGTGCAGACACAGAGGGAAGATTCTGCTGTGGTCCCTGCGTTGCAACTCAATCAATCAGCGAATGTTTTTTGAGCTTCCTGTGGCCTCAGTGGTCACACACTGATGATTACTTGCTCTCCAGAACCTTTCAGAGCACGCCGTCTTCCCAGAATCACGTTAGAGGGTTCTACTGGGATTACAAAAGATTCCCCCCAACAGTCTGCTCCTACCCTCTTTATCCAATCTCACCGCCCTGCACACATAAAGAACTGCTCACTGTTCTGGTCTGGCTCGTCTTCCTCGCCTGGGAGTAAAATGTGAGGCTCCTTCCTCTTTCGATTACCTTCACTCCTTCTGTCTCTCCTGTATTTCAAATGCTGGCTGCTTCAAGCTGCAAAAACTCGTTCCCACCCTCTAAAGCTTAGTAATGGTGGTGGTATAACAATGACAAGGGTACCTATGGTTTATTGAAAGTGGAACATGGACTCATTCAGAGAACCTGTCCATATCACCATTTCACGGGCGAGGAAACTGAGGCTCAGAGAGGTCAGCTAGCTTTCCCTGAGCTCACACAACTGATAAATGGCTGAGCAGGGATTCAACCTCAGGCCTGTTGGACATCAGAGCCTGAGCTTTTGAGAATTATGGGATTCGCTTGGAATGAATCCCACCCTCAGTGGTGCCCCAGCTCCTAATCTCTCTCATTCTTCTAAAAAAATAGTGCTGACTGTACCACCCAGCTCAAGAGTACAAGCATCATCCTGCTACAAGGGTCATTCTGCTGTGCTCTTAAGAGTGTGAGTGTTTGCTCTCCACACTAGGCTGTAAGTTGTTTAAAGCCAGTGATGTGTCTCAGTCTCCTTCCCTCAGCCTTTAGCACAATGTTTATCAAATCAAGGGCCCCGAGAAATTCTTGTTGAAGAGTTTATTCTAAGATAGAATACTGATTTTTAAAAGTGCGTGCTGAATTTACATGGTTAACTGGCAACGTCGCATATCTGGCATGGTTTGTGAAAGCAGGAGACTTAAATTTGGTGCTCCATTGGGCTCCAGACTTTTCAATCCAATATGTAAATTCCAAAAAGTTAAGTCTTGATCACTGCAGGGATTTTTTTACGTCCCTTCTTTGTTTGGATTTACTTTGTCTCCTGCTAGCTTGCGCTTACATTTTAATTTTGTGATTAATGTAATGAATCATGTTGGGTACAGACATTATCTCAAGTTATAGGCTCGTAGCAACATGAGTTTGGTCTCGATGAACATTAGCCTTTTATTAACTGTCCTCTTAGGCCCTTAGAAATACTTGGGAATTTGCACACTTCGGGGAAGCAGGCATAGCATGTCTGATATGCAGATATGGTCAACTCATCTTTCCTTCTGTTTCCTGAGAGTAAAACCTCTAATGATTATTATCCTCCATAGAAAAGTATGTGGCTGATAAGCTCACATTCGCTGCCTATACCTAACCTTCTAGGGAGAAAGGAAAGGTTGGCTACTTCTCTAATAGTGAGCCCATTTATAGACTCAATTCACTGTTCCGAGGACATCAAACCCAGGTAAGCAGGGGAGATGGTCTGAATGACCCCTCATTCACAGCGCATAGAAGCCAACTCACAAAGCCAGATGGACACCCATTTACCAACACCACATGCATTTCCAAGTTTCAGAATCAGATTTGGAGACTCTGGGAACTCCCTCATAAAATACGGTCCAGGGATGCTTCCGTAACTCCGGAGGACAATCTGTGCTTGGCTTTCTGCCCCCTAGAGTGGGAAATGATGTTTTACAGGATGTAGAGGAAAACAGAAGCTAAACTACAAGCAAGCATCAAAGGCAAGTGGACGTGGGTGATTCCAGAGAAAGCAGCACAATACTCTGTCACGGCACGGTTTCCTGACCCCCACTTACCAACCGTCTGTGCAGGGGCGCCGAGGGACACGGTGGGCATAGATACCAGCAGCATAAAATGAAGCGAAGTGGCAAAAACCACTCCTGATTTAAAGGCGATACGCATCTCTCAGTGAAACCAGCAGTGATTTCACCTGCCTCCTTACTCCAAAGTTGACTAGAGGGCCCAGTTTTGTGCAGTACACTCAGCTCACTAGCCCTTAAATTCCAGGTCCTTCCCTGCCTGCTCCTGAAAGTCTGGGTGACACTACAGATTGGAAACCCAAAAGCCAAAAATCCATTGGAATTGCCCATTCCCCCACAAAGCTGGATGCACACGGCAACAAATACTAGTTGTGCTGAGAGGTATTTCTGTGGAGGGTGGTTTTATGTCCCAACTTCCTTTGTGTTGATTCAGCCAAATGGAAAATTCCACCATGGTCGACATTGCATTCTTAAAAATCATATAATGAGGGCAGTGAGGGACAGAGTGAAACAAACCAAAATAATACTTGAGCACTGTTTAGTTTCTGATCCTCTGAGACATTCCTCAAATTTTTCATTTTTCTGGTAATATGAACTTGAAATGGAGCTTACCGCAGAGATCATTAGAAACCTTTAGTGTCACGCTTTAAGCTCTTTGCTCAGAAGCCCTGTGACTGAGAAGAGTCACTTACACTTAGCGTGGATATAATTAAACATGTTTCTGTTGAAAGGGGCATTCTCATTACAGCTAAGGACCACTTTAGAGTAAATTGAAATGGAAAGGAGGAGCAGAGATGAGGCGTAGGTAGCAAGTGGTTATTCCTAGAGAGGCATAAAATGCCAAATGTGTAACAATTATATTTTACTGTCCTGCTTTGTAAAGACTTGAGCGTATTATATAAAGAAGCGTTAGCTGAAACTTACAGAATATTCCCAATCACACGCATTGCCCATCGTCTTGAAAGAAAAATAAAATCCAAACCTTAATCGAAATCTGCAGAAATTTCCAGAACAAAGGAATTAGATATTTAGAAGGGGGTCTATGGCTATTGATACAAGAGGCATCGAAAGCATGCTGGTCTGGTCTAAAGTAAATGCAGCGGCCACTTCTTAGCCTCCTCTCACCTTCAAGTTGATGTTATGTTCAGGGTGCATGAGGGCTCTCTTACTTCTAAGCGTTCTATTATGGATCATCTGGCCGGAGGCGTTGCCTTTGTTAGACGTGGTCCTGAAGAGTTCGGAACCACGGGAAATTAAAGTAGGTTGTAAGCTAATGCAGCTCTGTCAGTGTAAGGCATGCTAACTCACACGACTGACTTTTACAGTGGAAAGAAAAAGCCTGTTCTCAAAGCAGCTGTTATTGCCTCAATGGAAAAGCAAGAGAAAAAAAATCAATGAAAGCAAAATGAACAAGAGATTTTGTCTGAGTTGCAGTTAATACCACTGAAGAGCTATGGATATTAAAAGGTCAACAAATAAATTAGCCAAAGTGTTATGAAATGAATGATTTGGCTTATAATTTTATTGAGTGAAAATTGTTCGCTGCCTATTAGAGCAGGTAATTTTTATCTGGTGCCTCAATTACTGTTCCGTAAGCAATAATATAGTTGTAAGAGCTGTTGGTTCGATCGCGTGACCTCTGAGAAGCTGGCCCGGACAGCTGCCTTTACCGTGATGGATAACCGAGGGCGGCCTCCGCCAGGTGCGGGACCTCCCTTTCCTGCAAGGGGATCTCATAAAAGAAACATTACAGCTTGATTCATTTTACCAAAATGTGTGACTTTTCAAGTGTCAGCAGTTAAGGATAAATTGTGAAACCTGGTGTTCCTGAGAAGAGTTATGACAATGGCTTTCCCTCCCGTCTTTCTGGTCTCCTGGCATTCTCTGCGAAATGGTGTCATGGTAATTGGTGAATGGGAGCCTGGGGTGCTTCCTGCCACAGACACAGTGAAAAATGGTGTTTGCACCCCTGTGAACCTGACCCGCGTGGAGGTGCGGAGCTGAAGCTGGCCACCTCCGGCGGGCTCCTCTGATTCCAATCCGTTGTAGCGGTTTCAGACCAGCGCTCTGGGTTAGGTCCTGCTGAGTGGCCTTGGAAATCGGCTTTCTGATCAGGATAAAAGTCTCCGCTTAAAGAGAAGGCTATGGGCAGAGGTGCCTTTCTCAGGGGTAGGTTGTAAAGTCAGCACATGAAATGAAAACTGCCTAGACTCAAAATTACCCTTGAAAATCTTTTAAGTCGCCAAGGCCTGGGCTCTTAGAAACACAAAAGCCAAGTATTAACTACTTCTGTTTCTCTTTGTCTTTGGGCTGTGGCTTCCCTTTCCTTGGGGTGGAGGAGAAGAAATGTCTGCTTTGAAAATAAAAGGACCACTGAGTCAACGAAGAGATGTGTTGTCACATGTGCAAATATGTATGTCCATGTGTGTGCGTTTGGCATGTGTACACAAGTGTATGTGTATGTGTTTAAGTAGGTGTATTTAACTTGAATAAGTGATCTGTGAATGCTGGAACTCCCCTGTACATTAAAGATGCCTCAGGGAAGCATACATATAGTTTGGGTTGCTTGTTTTTTGTTTCTGACACTGTGGAACATCATCCCTTATTATATGGACGTCCAGGCCAATGTTTCTGAATGATGGTTCCTGGGCTTTACAGGTGGCCTCAACTATAATTGCATTGGAAGTGCCCTGCCTGCAGACCACTGGGGCTCAGTCCCTGTTACTCTGGGGCTTAAATGAAGTGTTACTCACGGCTGAAAACAGTGAGCAAGTCTGAAGACCTCCTACTATCTGTTTCCAACGGCTTCGGTCTTTAAGAGGAGGATACTAGATAGTGGGCAGGTAGAAGTGAGTTAGCTCCTTGTTCCTCCTGTGACTTCTTGAATTAACAAGCTATTATCTTCAATGTGCTTTTACATGGGGTGTGATATGAACTAGGTTAAACTTAGTCCCCCTCATCGAGATCTCAGTGCTAACAAAGACCTTGAAAGAGATTCCAGCCCTAACCGGTTTGGCTCAGTGGACAGAGCATCGGCCTGCGGACTGAAGGGTCCCAGGTTCAATTCTGGTCAAGGGCATGTACCTTGGTTGCAGGCACATCCACAGTAGGGAGTGTGCAGGAGGCAGCTGATGGATGTTTCTCTCTCATTGATGTTTCTAACTCTCTGTCCCTCTTCCCTCCTCTCTGTAAAAAAATCAATAATTTTTTTTAAAAAAAGAGGTTCCAGAATTAAGCTATTGGAGTAATCCGCTGTTACAGATCCCTACCACAATCGCTGTGTAGCTAAGGAGCGAGAGACTATCCCTAAGATGCACAGGTGTGCATTTTGCACCCCTGCTGCCACTTTCACCTGGCTCGGGCAACCTCAGTCTATGCTGCCACCTCCCTGTTTGCCCCTGGCCAAGTGGAGGGATACTTTCTTAAAGACTGGTTTGCAAAATTGTCTTCTTGTTGTTTTTTTTCTCCTTAAAATTCCCTTTTCTTTTTTTTAAATATATTTTACTGATTTTTTTTTTACAGAGAGAACGGGAGAGAGATAGAGAGTTAGAAACATTGATGAGAGAGAAACATCAATCAGTTGCCTCCTGCACACCCCCTACTGGGGATGTGCCCGCAACCAAGGTACATGCCCTTGACGGGAATCGAACCTGGGACCTTTCAGTCTGCAGGCTGATGCTCTATCCACTGAGCCAAACCGGTTTCGGCAAAATTCCCTTTTCTTAATTCTTGGAGGCAGGCCTTAGGATGCTGGCTCTGGAGTCCAACCGAGTTGGCTCAAACCCACGCCCTGCCCTGTAATCACTTCGTGGTCTGCAGAGCAGGGTTAATACCTGCACATGGCTCAGCACAGGCACTGAGAATAATACCGATAACCCCCTCTTCGTTTCCAGAGGATGAGGACAAATTCCATGCATTTTTTAGAGTCAACATGTATTATCCACTCTGAGTGCCATTTGAAGCCTTATTTGCAAAATATTGTGAAAGATTCTGGATGGACTGACGGTGGAGAAGCTGGTGAGACAGAAAACCTCCATTTACCAGCTGCAGAAGCTTGAGCAGGGTACTTGTCCTTTCTGTATCCTAGTGTCCTCGCTAAAATGGGCGTGATACCATAGTGACAGAGTAACTCCCTGCCCAATAAGTCAGTTAGAATAATAAAAAAAGTGAGACTTGTAATCTCTAGGAGTACTGTGCTTTTTAACTGAAACTAAATCTCCCTCTTCAGAAAAATGATATATGCATGCACGTGTGTGTGCATTCTCATCACACACACACACATACACACACACACACACACACACACACACCTCTATACAGTGTGCCCCCCCCCAATCTGAGTAATTATAAAGACAGTTTTTATTAAAATACATTTCATTTTCAAAATTGAGCTATCAGCTGTTAAAATGTGTATACATTTTGGGGACACCCTGTATAATTTTAGGGGTACAAAGATCCAGGCTACACTCAGCTGATGAAAGAATCAGTTAGGGACACTAAGTCCCTAAATTGTGTATATTATCACAATGGGTAAGTGGAATCTGCCCATACGTTTTCTGGAAGATGGAGAGGAAAGATGCAGAAAATGTAGTGTGTTCCATAGTTTGTGTCTTTGACAAGAGAATGCAGAGACAACATTTTTTTTTAAATCATACTCAAGTGTGCTTTGTCTGACAGTCTATTCAATAAATGGTGTTGGGAAAATTGGACCGATACATGCAAAAAAATGAAACTGGATCTTGTCATATATAAGAATAAGCTCAAACTAGATTAAAGAGTTTAATTTAAGACTCAAAACCATAAAAATCCTAGAAGAAAACATAGATAGTAAAATCTTGGACATTTCCCTTAGCAATGTTCTTTTCTGATATACAGTGGTACCTCAAGAGACGAGTATCCTAACATACGAGATTTTTGAGATATGAGACGCTGAGCGAGCGATTTTTGCTTTGAAATATGAGCAACATTTGAGATAGGAGTAGTCTCACGGATCGGCCGTCTGCACATGACCCACCAGTTTACCTCTACTCAAGCGTCTCATAGTTTCCCATGCCTCAAGGTTACAGAATGAATTAAACTCGTATCTCGAGGTACCACTGTATCTCCTCAGGGAAGGCAAACAAAAGAAAAAATGAACAAATAGAACTACATCAAACTAAAACATCAACAAAATGAAAAGACAACCAGTGAATGCAAGAACATATTCACCAATGATACATCCTATAAGGGGTTAATATCCAAAATCTACAAACAATTGATACAACTCAACACCAAAAAACAAACAGTCCAATTAAAAATGGGCAGAATGCCCTAACCGGTTTGGCTCACTGGATAGAGCATCGGTCTGTGGAGTGAAGGGTCACAGGTTCAATTCCGGTGAAGGGCATGTACCTTGGTTTCAGGCACATCCCCTAGTAGGGGGTGTGCAGGAGGCAGCTGATCAGTGTCTATCTTTCATCGATGTTTCTAACTCTCTATCCCTCTCCCTTCCTCTCTGTAAAAAATCAATAAAAATATATTATTTTTAAATGGGCAGACGACCTCAATAGACACTTCTCCAAAGAAGACATACCAATGGCCAACAGATATATGAAAAGATGCTGAGTGTTCCTAATCATCAGATAAATTAAAATTAAAATGATTAAGAGGTATCACTTCACATCTATCAGAATGGCTATCATCAATAAATCAACAGACAAGTACTGGCAAGGATGTGCACTATTAGTGGGAATGCAGAATGGTGTAGCCACTGAAAAAATCAGTATGGAGTTACCTCAAATATTAAAAATGGAACTGCCTTAACACCCAGCAATTACACTTCTGGGTATATACCCAAAGAGCATCCCTACGTTCATCATAGAATGATGTACTACTAAAGGACTAGTGCCCGAAATTCATGTTCAGGGAGGGTCCCTAGGCATCGATAATGATTAGGGCCAATCTGTGGGGCAAACGCAGGGTGGGAAGATAGAGGGGGCTACTGGCACCCACCTTGGCTGGTGGCCTGGCACCACCTGCTCATCAGCCTCAACTGAAGGCAGTTCCTGCATGAGCATCTGCCCCCTGGTGGTCATGGCTCGTCATAGTGACCAGTTGTTCTGCTGGTGGGTCCATTTGCATATTAGGGTTTTATACATAGGATATCCAACATATGGAAGCAATGCAAGTCCCTACCTATAGATCTATAGATATAAAAGCCTAAGTGACTGGCCAACCAGCCATAGCTATGATGCACACTGACCACCAGGGGGCAGATGCTCAATGCAGCAGCAGAAACCACAGGCATGGAAACATGAAACAGACTGATGAATCTCTGAGGGAAGGGGAAAGGGA
Organism: Lasiurus borealis; assembly: GCA_004026805.1. Taxonomy (NCBI): domain Eukaryota; kingdom Metazoa; phylum Chordata; class Mammalia; order Chiroptera; family Vespertilionidae; genus Lasiurus; species Lasiurus borealis. The sequence continues at coordinate 27,987 of PVJN01018883.1, forward strand.
GAGGGTGAGAAGAGATTGAGATTAACCAAAGATCTTATATGCATTCTAGAGACTCAGTGCATGAATTTGTGCACTGGCAGGGGTCCCTCAACAGGGAACAGGCTGAAACTGGCTCTCCAACATCCCCCAAAGGGTCTCGGATTATGAGAGGGCACAGGCCAGGCCGAGAGACCTCTAGTATGTAGATTTTTTTTAAAAGTTTGTACATATATACAATGGAATACTATTCTACCATAATAAAAGAAGAAACCTTACCATTTCCAACAACATGGATGGACTTAGAGAGTATTACGCTAAGTGAACTAAGTCGGACCAAGAAAGACAAATACCACATGGCTTCACTTCTATGTGAAATCTAAACAACAAATTAAAAAAAACAGAAACAGACTCATAGATGCAGAGAACAAACTGATGGGGTTGCCAGAGGGGAGGGAGTTCAGAGAAGTACAGATTAGTAGTTATAAAATTATCATGAGAGGGATGTAATAATGTACAACATAGGGAATCTAGTCAATAATATTGAAATAACTATGAATGGGACCCATTAGGTGCTTAAGTTATAAAGGGCGGGGATCATTTTGTAAAGTGTATGACTGTCTAACCACTCTGCCAAAACTAATATAAAATAATATTGAGTATCAACTGTAATAGAAAAATAAATAAATTTTAAGTGTTTTGTCTACAAATTATTATAACCTATGATTTGCTTTTGTGTCTTTTTTTAAAATATATTTTTATTGATTTTAGAGAGGAAGGGAGAAGAATAGAGAGATAGAAACATCAATGATGAGAGAGAATCATTGATCAGCTGCCTTTTGCACACTCCCTACTGGGAACAGAGCCTACAACCAAGGCATGTGCCCTTGGCCAGAATCAAAGCTGGGACCCTTCAGTCCGCAGGCCTATACTCTATCCACTTACCGGCTAGGGCTGTGTCTGCATTTTTTATTTGAGTCACTTTGGTTCCTGAATATAATGTTAACAGAGTTTCTTTAAATTAAACAATAACTGCTAAACATGCAGGCAAAAGATGAGAGAGTGGCCAGTGTCATGGTGTGGAAGATAAAGATGTAGGGTTTTCTCTTTATCCTTTTCTGAAACCCCTAGTCACCCCCTTTTCCGCTCTCTGGTACTGTGGTTATGCAAAGAGTTCGTTTTTATAATTCTCACTGATGCAACTGTGGCTTTTGAATCACTGATAGTCTTTGCATAAAGACTAGAACAATAAGAGCATAATGAGAAAACAATGTATACAGTGGGCTCGCGGCTCCTTTCGCCCCAGCCACTGTATGTATGATAAATCACCAAACACAAACGCTCTTTAGGGAGGGCGGTGTTGGGTCTCATCTCTCCATTGAGCAAAAACAGTGCCTGCGACGAGAGTCTAAATTTCAATTCCGCAAGTATACAGACGAACTGAATAATATTTGGCACGACACAGTGCACAACCGAGCCACTAAATGGCTGATTTACTAAATTATTATTAGATGAGCTCTTGCTGTTCCAAATGAAAGTGCAGTCACTGTCTTCCTTCATGGTGTGTTCAAATTGTTCTGTGTTTAAATATTCAGCATGAGGCTAATGTGAACTGATGAACTGAGACTATAAACATTCACTTTCAATACAGGCTGAGCGACAAGGATGCAACCTATCGTGGGCCTGTGGAGGCGAGAATGATTTATACTGAAGGATAACGCCGCCTGCCTCCATTACTTTAGGGTACTCTTCATTAGCACGGGGTTGGAAATGACTGATTCCCACGCACGGGAAGAGCGGGATCTCGGGGACTGAGATTTTCATCCAGGGCCAATGCAAGAAGCTTCCATGAGGATTTGCTGTTTAGGCCTGGGGTTCTCCGCACCAGCCGGGCATCGTGTCTGCCAGCAGAACTAGGGTTCTGACCATCCTCCCTTTCCTGGACCCACGCAATGGCTCTGATGTCCCTCCTCGCTGCCGTCCACCCCTCTGCCACCAGCTTCCTCACAATCCCCACCTGCTGCAGAGCGCCGCTAGCAACACCCCCTGCACCTCACCTGCTTCCTCCCTGACACCTGCTGGAAGGAAGAACAGCCCTTTGCTCCTTGGACAAAGAGGACTCCCCCCTTCCAGCCTCCCCTTTGAGGGCAGTGATAGGCAAGCACTTAAAATACCGTGATCACTTACAGTAGATTAGAATTTTTTATTGGTGCCGTGTTGCCATAACAACACGAAGACAGCAGATGACTTAAGCTAAGCTTGCAAAGCAAAAGGCTGCTCATCTGGCAGTTAAAATGAATACAGTTCATTTCACAAGTTTCCCATATGGACCCTTAGTGTATGGTAATGAGGAGACCATATGGCAAGAGAAACTGCACTGAGAACAATCGGGCTCCCCGGGCTGAGGGGGAAGTGGGGAGAGCGAGCCTGGCTGGGGGACCCGCGCTGGTGTGCGCGCTCTCTGGGCCCAGGGCTCGCTTGGCTGGGGTTTGTTTGGGGTTTTGTTTGGGATGTTTGTTTTCCACGGGGTGTTTCGCATTTCTTAATCTGTTCCTTCATATTTCGGCTGTGCGAAATGACAAACATCTTGCAGATTTTGCAATATCATTCATCACGAACTGTCAGCAGTGTTTGCAAATCTGACTTGCAAGATCTTTTAAACGTGTTGTTCTTAAAAGGCAACAGTACTAAGTTTTGAGACAAAGTGCAAGGGAATTTAAGCACTTCTGACAAGCGGAAACATTAACAGTAATCATTTTTAAAACACTCGCATCCTTTGCCTGCATGTTTAGCTGTAAATAATGCTAGGATGTATAAAAGCTTTAAAGTAAAAAATGTAATAAATACTTTTTATTATGTTTCATAAAGGATAAGAGATGCTGCGAGTAGCCGGGTACCCACGTTACCTATACACGCGCCTGTATAGAGACAGCTAGCTCCTCCTCCTCACTGCTAACCAGATTGGAGGCCTGGGCGGACAGCTTGAAAAAGGCACCGGAGTCAATCCTGAACATACATGCTTCATAAAAGATGAATATAAATGCGTTAGTTAGACACGGTGAGCTAAATTAGAAGGTCAGGCAGGGCTGGGAGGGCTGAAAAATCACACAGCCAGTGAGTGTAATTACTCTTTTTTAAGTCTATTAAGTGGTGTTGTTCTATCAGGGCTCAGGGGTATAGCACATGAAGAACAAGATAAAGTAATGTGTATTTATTACTCCCACTGGATCAATTTACCAGATATTTTCAGCTCCATAAAGCAAAATACACAAATGCCGCCTTTGTTACTTTTCTCAAACTGCTTCGTTTTCTCCAAAAGAGGGACTGGCTCTTGGAGAAAAAAACAAAAAACACCACATGTTGGCCCCCTGGAGGTCCCCTGCCAACCCCTCTGGGTGGGGGGGTGGGAGAAAGCTGGTGGGAGCTGGTCGAGGTGAGGGACAGGAGAGGAGAGCTAATTACCTCAAGGCTGAATTACCTCAGTTTCCAGATCTGAGGGGGAAGCAGGAACTTATGCAGTGGCGACAATGAGCCTGAAGACGTGGGCTCCAACCTGTTCTCTAGCTGCTGTCTGAGACACTGCGCCCCCCTCACCCTCCCTCCACTCGGGGCTCTGGTTCCTATGAAATGGGGAGCATCCACCTCCCAGACATGTGTAGCCTCCATTTTCTGAAGTCTCAATAAATGCCAGAGCGATCTCTCTGCACGATTATTAATGCCCCAACAGCCACACTGTGGGCAGCTGAGAAAAACTAGCCTGGGAAGGTTGAGTCAAGTGTATCTGCCTTTCAAATCCCATGTCTGTCTGGCCTGACAGCCATCGCTCTCTCTTGACCTCTCTGCCCATCTTTGCAAACAGTAGGCATCAATTCAATGTTCCCTCCTCCCTGGGATCCCCTGCTAACTCCAATCTATTGTCACTCTCTGCCTTTGCACTAAGGCTGGCGGACCACAGAAGACAGCCAGCCTTTGGAAAGGGGACAGAGACACCTCCGGCCTTCAGAACAGAGAGAGCTCCTTGCTCAATGTTTCTGGGTTGCATCATGCCTTTCAGCACCTCCGAGCTTCTGACGGACCACAGTCCCCTTCCCCCTCGCCTCGACCTTGTAAGAAAAGTCAACCTTCACCCCAGACCTGGTCACGTGCGCTCTCCCTCCTGCCAGGATCTGGGAGGAAGGCGAGTCTGTGTGAAACAGAACAGAACGCCGTGATTTAAAAACCTTCGCCCGCCCTGCCCCGCGCGCACATGGAAAAGGAAACCAGAAAACATCTGGGGTTAGCATAATCGTGGTACTTTAAAAAACGTGTGTCCGGCAACTATCACCAGCGGAGACCTTCAGAGACGACATAATCGACCGAGAAGGATCGGCTGGGCCCCCGAGCTCTCGTTTGGGAAACGGGAGGGATGCCGGCGTCCCTGACTTCCCTCGCGAGAGGGGCTCCCATAAAACAAAGCATGTATAAGTCCTTTGAAAAAGCACACACCACCATACAAAGGCATATTATTACGGAACGCTGTCTGCTCGGTCTTGGGAGCAGTTTCATTTGACAGAATATGTGGGTGGTGGTATGAATCTAGCTTTGTCTATTCACAAACACATGGGTTTAATAAAGTGCCGTTTGTTTTGTGAGGTGTGTGGTCCGCGGCTCACTGAAACACTCCTGTTTGACAAACACTGACCATGACTCCCAGAAAGGCGGGGCCCGCTTCTGATCGCCCGAACAATGGACAGCGGGAGGATAAAGCCTCCCGGGCGCACAGGCGTACCTCGTGCTGGCTCCATCCTCCGCTTCCTGACCCTGCTCTTGAACTCTCACTCCACCTTCAGGCGGCGAGCCAGAGGACGCCACTCCTCGGCTCTGAGTCACACACACGGCTTCCTGGGGTGGGCCCCTGCCAGAGTCCTCGCATGGGCAAGCGGTAGAGGCAAGCTGCAGAGTGTTTCCTTAACACACAAGCCCATTGTGTCCTTGATTATCCGTCCCAATCCCAGGAAGAGGGGCTGGGAGTTCCACCCGCAGGCCGCGGGGACGCAGGGACACGTGCCTGGGTTATTTGTTCAACATTTCTGAACGTGATATTCAGCCAGGAAAAAAAAATGTTTTTTAAAGTAAAAACACAAAACCCTGTATTTTTTGTAAAGTAAAAATACAAAATCCTGTATTCCTACTTGTCTTCTTTCTTCCTAGATGAGAAAAGAACGGCCTGGCTTCTCTACACCTCACCCAGATGAAAGAAAATTCATTTTCTCTATTTTTCAATAAATACCTAGAGAGTGGCAAGAGCGAGCTAGATATGGTGCCAAGGGCACCCACAGGGTTACCTCTTTTAATGCTTACTGAGCCCCCATGAAGTCGGCACCATTATATCCCCATTTTATAGACGAAGAAACTGAGGCACAGAAGAAAAATCATAGACCCAGCTGCTCACCAGGACTGGGGTTTCCTGCTCTGCTGAGATTGGAGGGAAGAGCCTCTGAGAAGCAAGGGTCCCACTCTAACTCACTGGCAAATAAGCATAGCTATCTTCTCTCAAGTGCAAAGCAAGTGATTAAAGTGGCCTAGTCCACCTGAAATCCCCAAAGTAGGAAATACTATCATCTCTATCTGACTGAGAAGTGAATTGAGGCCCACAGAGTTAAAGAATTTTGCTTTAAAATTAAAAAAAAAAATTTGACCTGGATTGCATAGTCATTGCCCTCACTTAAAGTTCCACCCCACCCCGATTTGCCCTTCAGCAGACTCTAGAGCCACCCAATGTCAAAAGTAAAGTGAAGACGATCCCCAAATGGGAAGAATCTGGTATTGAACCCATGCCTTCTTTTCTATGGCAGAGAAACCTAAAGCATTGACCTGCAGGCAGATAAACATTACTGATACCATTGTGCTATAAAATTACCAATGAAATTCCCAATTATTGCCCTTTAGGAAATGCACGGGAGTTAGGGTCTTGCTAGGCAGAGGAGCCTAAAGGTAAATCTTTCCACGGCACCTCTATGCTATAGAAGTAGACCGTCATCCACCGTTACCATGAGATTATTTAATTGCTCACCACGAATGAATCAAGGTGAAAGGAAATGTATGTAAGAGGGAGGTCCCTTTCAAAGACAAGGATATGGACAGACTGATACATCCTATGACTTCTTCCTCAGAGGAAATGCTTTCAAGAAGCTTTTACCAACAGCACTCGGTGGAAGCAGGCTGCTCGGGGAAGCCCCGGCCTGAGGCTGAGGTTGTGAGGTTCTTTCTCTGCCATCTAGGTGGAGGACAGACACATTTGCCTACCCCAGTTCTTCCTCTCTCCGGGTACCAGCGCCCCCTTCTCCACCCGCCTGGCCCCTCGCACTGCACATCCGTTCCCGGGCCACTTTCCCCTGGACCAGGCCTATTCAGACGGGTCGCTCTGCCTCCCCAGGCGGCAGGTGCACAGGTAGAATTTGATGATGAACGGCACTCCCAAAGAGGTTCACTGAGCTAGGAAGGATGCCAACTTCATTTCTCTAAGTGCTTTATGAGGAGAAACAGACCTATCTGTGGACGTCCTATAGCAAAGAGAAGACCTCTCACTTACTCATTTAATTTAGAATAGTTTTCACTGGTGTCGTGAACGAAATTCCATTTTGCTGTCAGTAAACAGCGAATGGTAGCTCAATTCATTCTGTCCTTCAAACTTCCTTAGCCTTTCATTGTTTTCTCCTCTGAGTCCTCAGAGAACTTTCGCTGCACCTTTGTTAAACGTGCCTGTTCTTCCTGTTTTATATGGTGTTGGGTAGAGTGATCTCTCCCATACAGGTTCCGAATTCCTTGGGCACAGAGATGGGGATATTCATCACAGACAACAGGTTCAGAACAGGAGTCAGTAAAAGTGAACTTTCTTTTTTCCTCATTGGGAATTAATGATATATTGCTGTATGCCATGTGTTTCTACTCTGCCTTGAAATCTTGTTTAATTTCTCACCTTAGCTCCCAGTGAGGTAGAACGCCTCCAGAGGAAAGAAGTCCTGTTTTATTTGTCCAGTTGCAAGACCTACCACTATGTTTTCTTTTGTTCTCCCCTCGACGGGGATGAGAATGAATTTCCATGCAGGTAGGAAGTAGTGTTCTTTTTCCTCTTGAGAGCAGGAGTGATGAAGTGATTAACAACAATTTGAACTTTGGACCCAGACTATATTGATTTGAATCTCAGTTTAGCAATTTACATACTTTGTGACCTTGGATAAATGATTTAAGCTCTCTTTGCTTGATCATTTTCTTTCCCAAAATGGAGTGGTAGCAGGAGGGTTTTGAGAGGAAGAAATGACATAGCACATGTAAAAAGAACTACTATATTACCTGGCACATAAAGGCTTCTTTACCTATAGCACCAAACACACAAGGCCAAAAGATTACTGAGTTGCTTATCTGCGAACTGATTTTGATCAATGGCAAAGATTCCTGCCAATCACCCAAGTCCAGGTTTCCAGAGACCATAACCCAAAGAAGAGGTGAACTGACCTTTGGCAAACGCTCAGGATCTCCAGGGTGCCGGGGAATGACCTTCTGTAACCTCTGGAAACCATAATCGATGGTGGGTTCGTTGAGCGCTACAATGAAGAAGTCACACGATTAGAACCATTTCAGGAAGAAGAGCATGCTTTTTGCAACACTGACGATGTGGAAGTAACCAGAAATTACCGGGAAATCCAAAGCTTCATTGATAACCTTTGAATCAGATTATGACAAGACAAATGTTTTCTCGGCTGAACATTACCACCATCTACTTCTGCTATTGACCATGGCAGGGATGGACTCTCTCAAAAGACCCCTTCATAGGACAGGGGAGAACTCTGGTCTTCCGGCCAAATCTTATATCCCTTGCATTATTGAAAACAGAAAGTCAAATGGTATTGAAGGTGAAGTTTTGGGGCTACTTTAGTCAGAAGCTGAGGTCAAAATGCTCAAGGGCCTGTCCAAGGATGTCTACAGATTCTAAAAAGCAGGAGAGTTCCAAGTACGTGCTTCATTGCAAAATCTCTAGTGGACCTCAGCCGACATGCGTCTCGGTGCCTTCTGTGGCAATGAAGCCTGCAAGAGTGGGGGGAGGGGCAAAGAGCGAGGCATTGGAATGACCTTGATACAACACCCTCCCACCTACAATGACAGACTGTTCACCAACATCAATATTATCCCAGGGAAAAAACAGCCTCTGAGAGCACTGGCTTACAGCAGCCAGGTCTCCATGATTGTTTAATAGGCTGAAGAGCAAAACTGTAACCATGTTTGGAGACAATGGGCCTGGCTGGGCTCATATTGACTACACCCTCTCCAAAGCACCCTTAAATTAAACACAATACAAAGCGAACTCTGAAATTCCCTCCCCAGGATGTGAGCTATCTCCAGCCTTCTTCTTGGGACAAGGGAGAGATGGCAGCTCCATCCTCTAGCCATAGCCCTCAGATCTTCTAAATAAGGGGTGGGTGGAGGAGGTTCCTCCTTTCTTCCCTTTTTTTTTTTTTTCATGTAACCCAAGTGTTCAACCACATATGTTCTCCCATACTGAATAAAAAGACAGTCTTTGCACTTCTGAGGTTTAGCTATACGTTAAAAAACAAGTTGCCACATGCTTTACTTAAAATGAATTTCCATTAAACCTAAATTTTAAAAGTAAGATTCATACTACTACTAACTTTAAAAAACTGTATTAAATTCAAATAGGTCCCAAGGCTAATGGAAGCAATTTGTATACCAACCCAAACTGACTGGCCCACTTTTCAAAATACAGGTATGATAATCTTGCGGTTTTAAAAGGACATTTAAATTGAAAGACTGTGAATTTAGTACATAATTATACCAATAGAACCCTTTAACTTGTCAACTGGTAAATCTAAAAGGCTATCAATCATTTCTAAAGAGGAAATAAACCTTAAAATTCCTTGATTGACAGTGCTTACTTTTTATGTAAAAAAAAAAAAAAATACAGGGGGAAAAAAAAAGGCTGCATAAAGTGGCCAGAAATCCATTTACAAAAGTACATTGTTTTCCATAGGTGAGTAAAAAGCCAATAATTACACCTCCAAAAGACACATAAATCAGAGTAAGTACTTTTTCCTCACTTGTATATTTTAAGTTAAAGCGAACTCAGGTAACTTTTTATTTAAAAGATTTTTTTCCCCAAATGCAATGCTTATTGAAATTTGTTAATAGAATAGCATTTTCATTTCAGATAATGTAATCATTTTTGCAAATATGAGATTTAGCTACGCCTCCCTCCCTTTCTAAACAGTAAACTTTCAACCTGTCTCTTGTGGAAATTAACTAAAATTACACTCAGGTGTACCACATCTCTCTATCTATGCTAGCATATGAGTTAAGGCACAATATTTATTATTCCTCTCATTTTTTATGATTACTTTCTAAACCCTTGAGAAGAATTTCTTCTTCTTCTTTTACTTTTTTTTTTTTCAAATTAGACTTGTAAAGAAAAAGCCATAAGGCTCTTTATGCAGGGAAGCTGTTACTCGTAAAATACATGAGATTTAATCAAGAAATGCATGAAGGCGACAGGAATGAGCACCTAGGTTTAAGTTATACATCACATCCATCCCCCACCCATCATGCTAATTGCCAGCAAAGAAGTTTGACCATATAAAAGAGCTTTAGACGATTAAATGCATCATTTTAATATCTGAAGACATAATGTAGCATCCTGAAAATTCCAACTCTTGGTTTTATTTTTCAGACCAAACCGACAATAAAATTTGAAGTGTTGACCCCCCTCCCCACTTCCCCCCCACTTCAGTTGTCTGCAAAATGAATTCCTACTGTGTCAAGGAACTGTGGTTGCTAACTGAATGACTGTCCGGCTGTGGGAGGGGAGTCTGGCTGTGTTTCTCTGGCCATGTGGCCAACACACAGCAGAAAGACGGGGGCACTTAACATCTGCAATTAAAAGAACCGATTCAAATATCAGCGAGAACGAATAGCGAAAGAGCTGAGGAGAAGTCATTCAGCTGACACAAAGAGTAATTGAATTAGATATATTAAACTCATTATTCAAAGAAAAGTAAGCATCTCTTCTATGGAAGTATACTGTGTTGGAGGAGATATTTCAGCTGGTAAGACAAAGGCTTTTATTTCTCATGCCTGTATGACTGGCTCTGTGCGCAGATCTTTAAATATGTTAATCCGCCCTCAATTTAGGAATTGAACATTACAGTGCAATTGTCCGGGTGCTGAGCACAAAGATAACACTACAGATATGCAAGACAAAGCTTGTCTGAAATGCAAAGGTGTCTGATGATTTCTCTGATTGCACTGACTACTGAAAAATCTTAAACCAATGACTGAGTGAGAGCAAATATCTGATCAAGATTTTATAAAACAAAACAAA